>JAOYMX010005433.1:0-68851 GCA_025802355.1 Corythornis madagascariensis
GCCCAGGCTGGATTGGCTGCTGGGCTCCAGCTCACCCTGGCTGCTCATCCAGCTGCTCCTCTCTCAGCACCCCCAAGCCCTTTTCTGCAGGGCTGCTCTGTCCCCTCATCCCCAGCCTGGATGGGCAGTGGGGATTGTTCCAGGGACAGGGCCCTGCACTTGCTCTTGTTGAACCTCAGGAAGTTCCCCTGGGCCCAGCTCTCCAGCCTGTCCAGGTCCCTCTGGATGGATCCCATCCCTCTGGGGTATCCACAGCCCCACTCAGCTGGGTGTCACCTGCCAACCTGCTGCTGGTCCCTCCATCCCCTACCTAGATCATAGGCACTGAATGCCCCAGTGCTCTCAGTACCTGCAAACACTGCACATCAGAACTTCAACAGACATTGTTCTGTAGGCTCAGAGAAACCAGCTGCATGTCCTGCTTCTTCTCCAAGATTCAGGAGATGCAGGAGGGATGAAAAGCAGGGATGCCCATGGAACCTGTTGGCTCTTTTACATCAAAAGGAGTAGCAAGGGGCTGTTCTTGCTGCCTGGACTGCAGCCTTGTCAGAGCAGTGTTGGTTCCAGGGTGCTCAGCTGCCTCTCTTGAAGGGGCCACCCATCAGCTGCAGAGCTTTGTTTGGCTATGATTGCCTTGGACAGTGGCAGGAGATGCCATGGGACAGGTGGGGCTGGAGCAGGCTCTGAGCACCCTGCTCTAGTTGAGATGTCCCTGCTCTCAGCAGGGGTTGGGCTGGGTGAGCTCTGGAGCTCCCTTCAACCCAAACATTGCCAGGATTCCATGATCCCATCAGTCTCTCCTGCCACTCCACTGATCTCTCAGTGGCTATAAAATCCTCAGCTCCAGCACAAGCCAAGGCAGAGTGTTATTCAAATCCACCTTTCTCAGGGTTTTTTATTCTGGCAGGTCTTTAAAGAGCCCACTCAGGTCTCCCCAGTTACCCGTTACCATCCCAGTACCTTGGGCATTCTTCCCCAGTCCTCTCCCAGGGACATATCCCATCTTCTGGAGAAGCTTCTGCCCAATTCCCTTCGTGTGCCTCTCCCAGCTGCCGAAATCCACGAAAGACTTTGTGCCCCCGACGAAGCCTTTCTGGCTGGGCTTGAAATTTCCACCCTGTCAGAAGAAAGGAATGAACAAAACCGACCACAAAACCAACCCCGGGTGGCCCCAGGGTGTTTTACCAAGTTCAGAAGGATTCCCCTCAAGAGACCCCCTCCCAGCAGCAGCTCTGCTGTCACCACCCTGCACTGTGTCACCACTCCAGCCAGGGCAGCTGCCCCACACCTAAGGAGCTTCCTGAAATTCCCTGGGTGGAAAAGGAAGGCCCTGGCAGTCACTAGGCTCTGCCAACAGCTTTAGCTGAAGCTGCTTCCTCCTGCTTCCCCTGTTTGGTGCCTGAGAGTTTGATTTCTTTACTCTGTGACACAGCCCAATCTGCCACACTGCTCTGCAAGAGGAAAACTTCTCTTTTTTGAAGTCTTTGAAAGGCAGCAAACCACTGGCACACTTGGAGTTCAACCTCAGCCAACCCAGGGGATCATTCAGGAAGGCAGCAGGGCCCAGAAGGACCCGTATTCCCAACAGCACACCAGAGGAGACCACGAAAACACCTCCCTCTGGCTCCTCTTCAGTGCTCTGCCATCCTTTTAGCACCTCTGGCTGCAGCCTGAGCATCACAAACACATCAGAGGAGGCTGAAACCTCCCCACACAACTCACTGTTTTCAGCTTCTTGGGCACGAACTCCTTAGGGATCTCCTCCTGCTTGATGGGCTTCTCATCCTCATCGGAGTCTTCATCGGAGAAATCCTCGGCTGCCGACTTCTTCAGCCCGGCGCTGATGAAGTTCACAGGGGCCGAGTAATCCCTGGAACTGCACCAGAAGGGGGCCTGTCAGGGAGGTCAGACCCTGCACAGCCCGGCAGGGGCTCAAACACCCCCGGGGCGGGCAGTTTAACGCTGTCGTTGCCAGGAAAGGTCGGTTCTTCCCACCCCCCTCCAGGGCCACGCCTGCGCTGCCACAATCCCCGCAGGCAGCTCTGCCCCAGGCCGGGCTGTTCAGCGAAACGGGGCGGCCCCTCCAGCCCTGCCCGCACCCCCCGCCCCATCCCTCCCTCCGCTACCGCGGGGCACAACCCGGGGGGGGGGCACCCTGGACCCGGGGATGCCCTTCCCCACCCCCGCCGGCCCCGCACCGCTTGCCGCCGAAGCTGGGCCGCTCCTCGTCCGAGTCTCTCTCGGCCCACACGCCGTAGGTGGCCTCCTCCTTGGTCTGCCGGTGGCGTTGCCGGTGCGGGTTGAACTCGTTCTGCAGGTCCCAGTCGGACACCTCGAAGCTCTCCATCTCCACGCCATCGTCCCCGTCGTTGCCGTACAGGTGAGACATGGACATGGCTCCCGCGAAGCCACCCGCGCGTGGAACCCTCACCCGGGACGGGACCGGGCCCCGGCTCCGCTCTTCCCGCCGCCGCCGTCTGCGCCGCCGCCACCCGGAAGCGAACGCGGCTGCTTCGGGTGAAGTTCTTCCAGTGACGCCTTTCCGGTGACGACCTTCCTGCGGCGCTCACACCGCCACCGCAGAGCGGCAGCAGCGGCCTCTGCGGAGCCTCCCGGGCAGCGGCTCCTCCATGGCGGCCGTGGGGGGGGCGAACGGAGACCGGGACCCCCTCGGAGAGACCAGGGACCCCCTCGGAGAGACCAGGGACCCCCTCGGAGAGACCAGGGACCCCCTCGGAGAGACCAGGACCCCCTCGGAGAGACCAGGGCCGAGCCGGGGCTATTAAACCAACACTTTAATGCCGCGCGACAGAGGGGAGGGGCTCATATATTAACTCTGCAATAGCCTCTGTGATGGGGATGGGATGGTGGGGGGGTGGGAGGGGGGTGTCACTCTCACAACGAGGGTCCCTCGGGCCTGGGTGGCTGTTTCTGACCCGGGGGGTTCTGGGAAAGCCTCACAACACGGGTGAGGCCTCGGAGAACAACGGGATGAGTCGTTTTGAGAGCAACTGGATCAGTCCTCTGAGAAGAACTGGATGGGTCCTCTGAGAAGAACTGGACGAGTCCTTGGAGAGCAACTGGATCAGTCCTCCAAGAACTGGGCGAGTCCTCCAAGAACTGGGCGAGTCCTCTGAGCACAACTAGACAAGTCCTCCAAGAACTACTGGATAAATCCTCTGAGAAGAACTGGACGAGTCCTTGGAGAGCAACGGGATCAGTCCTCCAAGACCTGGACAGGTCCTCCGAGTACAACTGGACGAGTCCTCCAAGAACTGTCCTCCAAGGAGAACTGGACAAATCCTCCAAGAAGAACTGGATGAGTCCTCTGACAAGACCTGGACGAGTCCTCCAAACGTGCCTGGACAGGTCCTCCAAGCACTGGAGGACTCCTCCAGCCACCACGTCCCACCTCTGGTCCTGCTGGGCGGGTTTCCGCCGGCGCCGTCCCCACGGAGCGCTGGGAGCAGCTGGTTCCCAGAGAACAGCAAACCCAGCCCAGTCTTTTGGCAATAGTACCAGCAAGCAATATGCTTGGGATAACCGATTTCCACTGGCGCCCTTGTGGCAAACTCTTCCCCGGTGGGCAACAAAAGAAGCGATCTGGAAGAGAAACAGCCAGGCTCAGGAGCAGGGACTGGTCCCACCAGCACAGCAGGTACCCGGGGCTGATGGTTTGAAGCAGCCACAGTACAAAAAAACATCAGAAAATGAAGGAGTGGCAGCTCTGGGGTGCCCAGCACAGAGCATGGGGCCAGACTCTGGTCAGTGGTGCCCAGTGACAGGACAAGTGGCACCAACTGGAACCCAGGAGGTTCCAGCTGAGCAGGAGGAGAAAGTTCTTTGGTATGAGGGTGTCAGAGCCTGTCCCAGGCTGCCCAGAGAGGTTGTGGAGTCTCCTTCTCTGGAGAGTTTCCAGCCTCCCCTGGGCCCTGCTCTGGGTGACCCTACTGGGGCACGGGGGTGGAACCAGTTGGTCCCCAGAGGGCCCTTCCAACCTCTACTCGATCTACATAGTGATGCTCAAGAGAGGAATCAAAGCTAGGGGAGCAGCACCACCTTGTTCAGAGTTTATTGTGAGCTCCCAGGAGCACTGCATGCCCCGGGCAGGGAGCGGGCAGTGGGATCATCTCTGTAAGTCTCCCTCACCAGGATCAGATGTGGGAGTGGTTTGGAGGGGAGCAAAGAGCCGCTGCAGGGCAGTGCCCAGCACCAGCCACCACTTGAATTGTGCTTCCCCTGGCCCAGGGCTGTGTGGGGGGGCCGTGGGGAAGTGCTGGGGCTGCTCCCTGCCCAGGAGGGAAGCTGCGGCTTCCCGAGACGGGGGGGAGGCCAGACAGGAACCCGCAAGTGAGGCAGCGGCTGCAGCAGGGGCACAGCTCCTCACCCAGCAAGGGCAGAGACCCTGGACTCCGAGCCCCCCGCCCACCATCATCCGGCCAGGTAGAACCGCGGGGCTGGCGCTGGGAGCGCCAGCTGCAGGAGAGACGCGCTCGGTGGCACGGGGAGCCCGGGCACAGCCGGGTGGCAGAGAGGACGGGCTGTGTGGGAGGTGCTGGGGGCAGCCGGGGCACTGGGTGTGGCCTCCGTGGCTCCTAATAAGGCTCGTTCTTAATGAAGCGTCTGAACATGGTGAAGGCGGCGAGCGGGCGGTCCGTGGGCACCATGTGACCGGCACCCTGCGGGAAGCAGGCGGTGGCAGGTCAGTGCCAGCCTCAGGCTGCCCACAGCCCCGTCCCCTGGGAGCCCCTCAGCCCTACCTTGACGGTGAGGAAGGCGATGTTGGTGAACTCCTTCACGAAGCCCCCAATCTGGTTCTCGCCTTGCTCAGTGTAGAGCCAGGGCCGTCGAGCCACCTGCACCTGGGACCGGTGGCAGCACCCTCAGTGCCTCCGCCTTGCCACGGTGACCAGCCTGGCCCCGGGCCCTCCTCCACCCACTTACCTTCTGGCAGAGAGAGTCCACAAACCACTCGTCCCCGAGGAAGTTGCAGGCCATGTCCACGTCCCCGTTGTACACCAGGATCCGGTATTTCTGCGGAGCAGGAGGGTGAGCGTTTGGCAGGGCAGCAGCCCCAGCCGGTTTGGCAGAGCCGTTGTTGGCACCCTGGGGGCTCCCCAGCACTCACCGTGGCTCCCAGCAGCTTCAGGTACTGGTCATTCATCTGCATGTAGAGGCGCTTGTAGCTGCGGTTCACCTCAAAGCTGTAGAGGAAGCGTTGGCATCACATGGCTGCTCCCCCGTGGGTGCCAGTCCCCCTCAGCCCAGCCCTCACTCACCTGCACACCTCCCAGTCCGGGGCATCAGGGGAGATGTGGAGAGCCTTCCGCACCTCCGGAGAGTTCAGGTACACCCTGAGGGCCGTGGAGTTAGTGCAGGGTGGGTCCATCCGGACCTTCTTCCTGGCTACTGGCATCCGGAACAGGTTCTGGGAGAGAGAGGAGCGTCCCTGCCACAGCAGCACCTGGTGCTGCCCCACGGGAGCAGCTGCTCTCTGCCCATGGCAGCATCGCTGGCTGGGCAGGGGACACTCACAGCCCCGTGACACGGGCACCCGGGCTCACCTGCCGCCAGGAGAACCTCATTGGCATCCGGATGAAGGAGTTGCCCAGGTCGTGTGTGATGAGATAATCGTCCTCGTACCTGCAGCCAGGGATGGGCTGAGTGCTCTGGTGGAGCCAGGGCTCTGTGGAGTCCTTGGCAGCAGGCAGACCCAAGCTAACCATCCCCTTGGCACAGGCCACCATACCTCTCTGCCAGCTGGGGCCTCCCCCGCCATGACCAGCCATAGTGAACTGGTGCCCACAGACACCTTCTCCCTGGGGCCACCCTCACCTCATGCTGCCAGGGACGCCACCATCGCATGAGGCGTAGAGGTTGTAGATGTTGAGGCCGGACTCCTCCACAATCTGGATCATCTCCTCCATCTGCAACGGCCACAAGAAGCGTTTGGGATTCAGTGGGATGCTCGAGGGACCATCCAGAGCCAGGCGGGCGGGTGCTGCTCACGGGCACCGACACCAGGCACGCGCTGGGGGCTCCGGCTGCCCTCACCTTGAGCGTGCAGTTCAGGTTGGAGTTGTCATGGAAGTTGCATGTCCCCTGGGAGCAGCAGAAGGCCTGCAAGTCCCTCCACAGCCTGCGGGCAGAGATGGGAGCACTCGGGCCACGCTGCCCAAGTGGCACAAACCCATTGGCCACAGTGCCAGGCTGGACCCTGCACCCTGAGCACCCATGGGAGCTGCCCAGGTGGCACAAAGCTGGTGGCCACAGTGCCAGGCTGGGCCCAGTGCCCTGAGCACCCATGGGAGCTGCCCAGGTGGCACAGACCTGGTGGCCACAGCACCAGGCTGGGCCCAGTGCCCTAAGCACCCATGGAAGCTGCCCAGGATGAGGGGCACAGTTCCCCTCGCACGGGGATAGTGCATCGATCAGCAGCGCTGCCTCCAGCTGTGCTGCCCCCTCCAGCCGTGCCCCCCCTGCACTCACTCTGTCCCCAGCAGGCCGTGGTAATAGGCAAAGTAAACCAGGGAGTTGTCGTTGATCTCGTAGGAGGAGAGGCCGTTTCCCACAGCGATCCCCTGCCAGGCAAGAAGAAAACAACCCTGTTGTGTTCCAGCTCCCCGCAGGGCGGCCACAGGAAGCAGATGTGGCTCTGTTTACTGCACAGAGGGAACAGGAAGGCTCGGGGGGTGCCTGAGGACGCTCCCCCGGTGCCAGGCAGCAGGGCCGGACACGTCCGCCGGCGGCTGCTGCCAGCACCCCAGGAGAAGATGAAAAGCCACGGGGACAGACCCGCCCCCCGCCCCGGAGGGGGCCCTGCACGCCGGTGGCTGCATCCCGTCCCCCTGTCCCCCCGCCCCGGTGCTGCTGCAGCCCCCGGCAGAGCCCTTAGCTCCCGGCCCAGCCCGGGCAGGTGGCAGAGCCCAGCCACGCACTTTCAGGTTGAGGCTGGGGTCCTGCATCACCCACTCGGCCAGCGTGGGGATGTAGATGCCCCCGTAGCTCTCCCCGGTGAGGAAGAGATCGTTCTTGGCATATTCGGGGAACAGCCGCAGGAAATCCTTCAGCGCCAGGTAGTTGTTGTGAGCAACCTGCAGCGGGAGGAGGCCGGGGTCAGGAGCGAGGCTGAGGCCATGCCCCCGTGCCCGGGCTGGCGTGGGCAGCGGGCGGGTCCGCCCTGGCAGCCTGGGCCACTCGCCTCAGTGTCGTTCGTGGTGTATTTCTTGTCGTCGGAGTACGAGAAGCCGACGCCAGCTGGGGACTCCACGTAGAGGATGTTGGCAAGCTGCAGGGAGAGCAGAGATCAGGGCAGAGCCTCCTCCTGGCCTCGCTGGTGGCAGCACCCGCGGGTGCCAGGCCTGCCGTAGGGCTGTACTGGCAGGGCCACATTCCTGCCTGGCTCACAGGAGGGTGTGCGGGGCGGGGGGACCTGTGAGAGGCTGAGCCCCATGGGGAAGGCAGGAGGAGCTGGCACGGGGCCACCCTCTCCCCATAGCTGGGCAGGGTGGCAGCGCCTGCGCCCGTACCTTGTTCCAGGCGTAGTCGTTGTACTTCAGCGTGACCCCGTCAGGCTGGATCTGGAGAAGCAGAAGACAAGTGACCGGTGGGCACAAGCAGGCTGGCCCCGGCAGGGAGGCTGTGCCATGCAGCCTGGCACCCCCACGCCACCTGACAGCCCTGACTACTGACCAGGAAGGGTCCGTGCTCCTTCAGGAAGCCCTCCATGGAGCTGCAGCCAGGGCCCCCGTTCAGCCACAGCACCAGAGGGCTGCTCTGGGGGTTGCTCTGGGCCTCCACAAACCTGCGGACACATGGCTGTCAGTGCTCGGTGCCCGGTGCCTGGACAGGCCCCACCCCGGCTGCCTGTGGCACCGGCACCAGCCCCAGCCCCGGTCCCGGGGCGTCCCCACGTACCAGTAGTGCAGGTGCTTGCCCGGCCCGGCGCAGAGGTAGCCCGAGAAGTGTCGGAAGGCCGGCTGCTTGCCCAGCCCCGGCAGGAAGGTCACCTCGTGGTCCGGGAGGGCGGCCCAGCCCAGCCCCAGCAGCAGCAGCGGCCACAGCAACCCCGGACCCATCTGGTGGTGGGAGATCAGGCGCCGGTGGTCGGGAACGGTGATCGGGAACGGCCGCGACCCCGGCAGCGCCCCGGGGCTGCCCCCGACCCCCCACAGCGGCCCCGGTCTCGGCTCCGTGCCCCCCCCCACCTGTCCGGTCCATCCCATCCCATCCCGTCGCGCTCCCCCGGTGCAGGGCTGGCCCAGCCCCGGATCGATGCCACCCCCCGGTGCCCGATCCCTCTCCCCCCGGCGGGCCCCGGCCCCGGTCCCGGTCCCGCTTCCCCCCGCTGACCCCGCAGCTCCGGGCGCGGCTCATCCCCTCTGGCCGGCGGCGCTCGCACCGGGCACATGACACCCGCCCATATGACCTCCGGGAGCTCACGTGACCGGGGCGGTGCCAGGCGGCGGCCAATCAGCCGCCGGTCCCGGTCCCGGTCCCGCGCGCGCACGTGGGAGCGGCTCCGGTCCCGACCCGCGGGGGAGGTGGGGGGGTGGGGGGCGGTGCCCGGTGGGTACCGGTGGGCACTGGGCGGTGCCACCGGGTGAGTTGGGCGCTGCCGGGTGGCACCGGGCACAGCCGGGCATCACCGGGCGCTGCTCGGTGTCACCGGACACAAACGAGCGCCGGTGGGCGCTGCTGGTGTTACCGGGCAACAACGGGTACTGCTGGTGTTACCGGGCAACGACGGGCGCCAGGGGACATTGCTGGTGTTACCGGGCAACAACGGGCACCAGTGGGCACCGCTGCTGTTACTGGGCACCAATGGGCACTGCCGGCATCACCGAACAGCAGTGGGCACTGCCCAGCGTCACCGGGCTGCAGTGGGCACTGTCACCGGGCAGCACCGGCACAGGTGGCCATCACCGAGCGGTGCCGGGCACCCCCGCACAGCCGGGTGGGCGCTGTATGCAGTGCCCATAGTCCCGCAGCAGCTGGCAGTGCCCAGCTGGGCCCCCGCCGCCGGGGATACCCTCCCTGACCCGCGGCGCTAGGACCCCCCGGGCCGGCCAGGCTGTCCCTGCAGCAGCTGTGACGGGGACGGTTAAAAATAGCCCTCGGCGGCAGCAATGGCCGCCCCGTGCCACCCGCCCACCCGCTTCCACCGCGTCCACGGTGCCAACGTGCGGCTGGACGCCTCGCACACGCGGGCCACGCGGGTGGAGAGCTTCGCCAACGGGCTCTGCTTCAGCCAGGAGCCGCTGGGGCCCGGGCAGATCTTCCTGGTGGAGATCGAGGAGAAGGAGGGCGGCTGGTGCGGGCACCTGCGCGTGGGGCTGATGGCCCGCGACCCCCAGAGCCTGGCGGCGGTGCCCGAGTACTCGCTGCCGGACCTGGTCAGCCTGGGCGACGCCTGGGTGTTCGCCATCACCCGCAGCCACAACCGCGTGGAGGTGCCCGGGGAGGAGGCTCGGGCCCGGGGAGCGTCCTGGGAACCCTACCTGCTGATCGGGCAGCTGCGGATCCCCCGGGACGTGCTGGTCGGGCGCAGCCGGCCCGGGCGCTACAGCCACATCCTGGACGACCTGTACCGGACCAACGCGCTGCCCGCCACGGCCCGGCGCAGCCGCATCGGGGTGCTCTACGCCCCACAGCCCGACGGCACCGCCGACATGCACATCGTCATCAACGGCGAGGACATGGGGCCCAGTGCCCGCCGCCTGCCCGCCACCCGCCCGCTCTACGCCGTGGTCGACGTCTTCGCCTCCACCAAGAGCGTCCGCATCGTCCCAGTGGAGTACGGCCGTAGGTACCTGCCCCCCCCCACCCTGGGCACGGGACAGGAGGGTGGATCTGGAGGGGGCACCCCAGAGTCCCCAGCTGTGGGAGCATCGCCGGGTGCCACAGAGGGGCACGGGAGAGCCCCCAGCCCCTGTAGAGTACAGGTGAGACCCCCGCTACCAGGGGGTGTTGCCTGCGGGGCTGTGCCAGGGTAGAGCCCTCTAGATTAACCCAGCAGCGGTGGTGGGGCAGAGCCCACCCTGGTGACCCCAGCAGAGCAATGGGTGCTCTGGGGGCAGCAGCACCACCAAGCTGAGCCCTCCAGTGCCAGACTCAGCCCCAGCCAGCTGGACACCCCTGACCAGAGCCCAACAGCAGAGCTGATTCCCAGGGGCCATGCCCGGTCTCGCCCACGGGCACACGGCAACACGCCACCCTGACATGAAAACATCCGGCTCGCCCCGGCACGTGCCCTGGCTGTGGGCTGCCCTGATAGATATCTTGTGATGCTACCAGGAATTGGGCAACATCCGTCATCCCTTGGCCAGAGCAGATCTGGCCCTTCTGAGGAGTCAGGCTAATGAGCACTAATTAGCAGCGTGCAAGTAAATCGGCAGGTGCCGATTAGGTGTGCCAGGTGCCAGCTGCCCCCCCTCCTGCATTGCCCACCAGTGCCAGGGCAGGTCTCAGGGCTGGAATCAAGGAACCTCCCGGGGTGTCTGCGCTGAGCCGGGTGGAGAGACGCCCAGTCCCCCTGTCCCGGGAGCAGGCGGAGGGGCTGGCGATGGCAGCACCTACCTCTGCCCTCCGCGAGTGCCGGGCTGGCACAGGGGCCGTGGCACGGGCACAATCTGGCTTCCTCCCCCGTGCCAAGGATTCAGTAGCTCTGGTTTCTGCTGCACTTCCGTGGGGTTTGAAGCTGGCCCCGCTGAGCTTCAGTTGCCGGCGGGGGGGTGAAGGGAAAAGCAGAAGCGAGAGCAGCTGAGCTGCCAGTGACGCGGGGGGGCAGGGGCCCCGCGCTGCCCAGGTGCCAGACAAACACCGCTCCAGCCACCGGGCAACCAGCCAAGGTCAGGGGGTGGCTGGGCACCCTGTGGTCGTGCTCCCGGTGGCAGCACAAGAGCCAAGGCCCACGGGCCACCCCGAGCCAGCTCTGATTTGAAACCTCGCCAGGCGCCGGGGGGACGTGCGGGGCTCTGGCACGGGGAACTCCCCCCGGGTGGCACGTCACCCTGGGTGGGTGGCCCTGGCAATGGCACCACTGGAAGGACTTCCCCTGCAGGGTTGTCCAGGGCTGTCCCAGGCTGCCCAGGGCAGGGGTGGAGTCCCCGTGACCCCTGGAGGGGTTTCCAGGCCCTGGAGCTGTGGTGCCCTGGCAGCGCTGAGAGAACGAGCTGACGGGGCAGTGCCAAGGAGAACAATGCTTTGGTTCTGAGACGGAGCAGGAGGAGAGGAAAGGGAGGCCCCGGGGACATGCTTAACGAGGAAAACAAATTCAAATGTGCCACAGCAGCTTGGGCACGGAACTGTCCTCACAGCCACCCCCAAGTCATGGGAAGAACTTTACTGCCCGGGGCCCTCAAACTGGCATCAGCTCTGCCCTCCAGCTCCCGGCCTGGCCCCGCTCAGCGACTCCTCTCTGCTCTCTTCCAGTGCCCTCCCTGCAGACCCTGTGCCGCCTGGTGATCCAGAAGCACATCGTGCACCGCCTGGCCATCGACGGCCTGGCACTGCCACCGCCGCTGAAGAGCTTCTGCAAGCACGAGTGAGGCGTCGAGACACTGCCCTCCCAGCACCCCCTGGCCAGCAGCCATGCCCCCGGCTGGCCCCTCGCTGTCGGGGTACCCATGCCCACCAAAGGGCTGGCACTGGCACGGGCAGCGTGGGGCGGACTTTGCACTGCACAGAGGGGTGCGGCAGGAGCTGGGCATGGGGCAGAGCGAGCAATAAATCGCCTTCAGCAGACTGCGAGCGCTCGGGGTGCTGGCACGCAGGGGGTGAGGATTGCAGCCCACGCATGACGGGCAGTGTGGGACACAGAGCCCCGGCAGCCGTTGGCACCACATGGCACCTGTCTTTGGCACGAGCCGGGTGCCAGGCCAGTCTTCGGCGGGGCGAGGCCAGCGCTGGGCAGCTCTGGCTGTGGCTTTGGGTTTTATAGCGCCCGGAAAAGGGACTTTCCTCCCCTCCCACCCCTGGCAGCAGGTGCCCCACACGCCTGGAGCTCATCGGCGGCCCGAAAGGCGGGCGGGCGTCGCCGGTGGGTGCGGGCAGGGCTGGGCGGAGCACGGGAGGACCCAGCCTGACGCTCACGCGCTGGGGAAATTACAGCCGGGCGCTCAGCCCGTACGGGCAGTTTCACTCTTGGGAAAGATGTTTACCCCGGGAGCGGGGTGAGTTACACCCTGTGCTCCCGTGGGATGGCACCGAGTGAGTGCTGGGGGGCACCTCGTGCGGCCACAGAGGTGGTCACAGTGACCCGGCTGGGGGTCCAGCTGTGGGGACAGGGGGTCTGGTGCTCCCCAGCTCCAGGAGCTGGCTCTGGACTCCCCTCCAGACCTAGTGGTGTTCCGTGCCTGGCGGGGCTGGGGTGATGCAGAGCAAGAGGGAAGATCCCCCTCAAAAGTCAAGGGGTGCCCAAACACGAGGGGAGGGTGGGCAGAGCCTTCCAGGCCCCTTTTGCAGCTCAGCTCAGGGGGAAACAAACGGCTCCAGGTTTCCAGGAAGGTGCTTGAGGAAACATGACTGTATTTAGCCAGAGATCTGATGGGATCTGGTGATGTTACCATCAAGAGGAAAAAACCAACCAGGTCCTGCCCCCCTGCTGCCCGACACCACCAAAGCCAACGTGTTAACAGAGGAGGTGCCAACTGATGGGGAAACACCAATGGTGAGCCCCAGCAGTGAGCGGGGGCTCCAGCTGCCCCCACCACGAGGGTTTGGGAGCTGCTGGTGCAGAGGGTAACAGGGAAGAGGAGCCAGCCCAGCCTGGGAGCAATGCCTGATGGCCAGGGCTCGTCCCCTCCACGCTGTTTGTCCTCCCCCAGCTGGCGTGTTTGTTCCCAGCTCTGTTTGCGCTGCCGTGACCCCGCAGCTGGTGGGAGGGCAGGTTCCCCTTTCTGAGCAACCGGGTGCAGCTGCGGATCCAGACAAACAAGCCTGGACTGCTCTGCTGTGATCACCACCCTCCAGACCCAGCACCCCTCCAGACCCATCGCCCTCCAGACCCACCACCCTCCGCCAGCCGGGGGGCATCAGTGCGAGGCAGGACCACCGAGGAGCGCCCTGCCTGACCCGCAGGCCTCACCCCCCGTAGCTGGCACAGGGTCAGCAGCATCCCAGCCCCATGTGCTGGCTGCGTTGCACAACTCTCCGCGGCTGGGTGCCGGCAGGACCCGCGGGTTTTGGCCGCAGATCAAATGGTTTCATCACACGCCACGGCACCGGCACCTCCCGGCTACCCGCAGGCTGGCTCCCGGCCACACCACCCTGCTCGCCGGCCCAGCGGCTGCTGACCCATCTGTGCCACCTGCAGCTGCCAGCCCAGGGCCTCAGCTGCCCCGAGCAAGGCTCTCAGTGGATGAAGGATCCAAACTGCCCCTTCCCTGCTGAGCTCCGGGGGACACCGGTGGAGTGACAAACAGGAATGACAAACAGGACTGACAAATGAGCCTCCCACGCAGCTGCTGCTCCTGAACACACAGCTCCATCTCCAGGTGGGGCCCAATCCAGCCACCAGCCGTCCCCAGGGTCCTGTGCCCGCAGCAGGAGCTGGTTCATACTCCGAGGAAGGACACCTGCTGGATGTGTCCAGAGACACATTCCAGCAGCTCTTCAGGACCTCCAAGAGGCCACCAGAACCATCTTGCCCAGCCTGATGGGCATCGTGGCACTTCTGCCACTGCCAGCTGAGCACCACTGGCCACAAGGTTATCCCTCTGCGCTCAGAACTGCCAGGATGTGCCAACTGGAGGCCTGGTGCAGTGCCAAGGGCAGCTGCTGGGGCCCTTTGTGTCCATGCTGTGAGCATCCTCCAGGTCCCACCAGAGACCACCCAGAGTGGACCTGAGGCAGGAAGGCTCCATGGAGGTGCCAGATGGGGATGCTGGTGATGTCCAGGGATGTCCATGGGATGGGGAGCACCTGGTGATGTCAGGTGGGCTCTTAAAAACAGCCTGGTAGTGCCAGCTGAGGAGGTGATGCCCAGTGCTCAGAACCTGGGTTAACCTCTGCATAACCATCTGCTATGGGGGGAGTGTATCCCGGCATGCCCCGTTCCATGGAGGGGAGTGTATCCCGGCATGCCCCGCTCCACGGGGGGCGTGTACCCCGGCGTGCTCTGATTGGTGGACGCGCCGTGACGTCAGACGCAGCCCATTGGCTGAGGCGCCGCTCGGTGCCCGCCCGCCCCCCGCGGCAATGGGGGCGGCACCGGCCCTGGTCCCGCCCACCACTGTTACCGCCACCGCCAGCGGCCAGTAGGCGGCGCCCCAGCCGGCGCGACGGGGAGCCCCAGCACGGTTGGGACCCGGGGCAGCGGTACCGGCGGCAGAGGCAGGCGCGGCCAGTCCCCGATCACCCGAGGCGCATGATCCAGCCCGGTGCCCGCCCGCCCTGTAGTCGGGGACTGAACTACGGAACTACGAGGCTTTCCGGGAGCGGATCCGCGCCTCGGGGCTGTCTCGGAGCTGCGCTCCAGCCCGCGGTGCCCCGGTGCCTGGAGTCCCCCGGTGGGCGTTGTGCCCGGGAGGCGGCTCCGCTGTTGCGGTGAAACCCGCGGGGGCGTCGCCCCGCGCCCGACGTGGCCAATCAGAGGCGCTATCTTCCAGCCGGCTGCAGGCGAGCCAATCAGCGCAGCCTCTCGGCCGCCCTCCCCTTGACTGGCAGCTGAGCGGCCTAATCAGCAAGCGGCTCTCCCCCGAGTGGGCGGTGCTTTTCTCGGTGTTACCGGTGGCCGGTGGCGGGTCCCGGTCCCCGCTGGGATGGCGGAGCCGGACCGGGAGGACCTGCGGAGCGTGCTGATCACCAGCGTGCTGAACCTGGAGCGCCTGGAGCTCGACCTCTTCAGGTGCGCGGGGGCACCGGGGCACCGGGTCGCCGGCACCCACCTGGCCGCCCTCACGGCCGCCGCTTTTCTCTCCCCCGCAGGGGCCAGCACCACTGGGTGCCCTCCACGCGACGCCTGTTCGGCGGGCAGATCGTGGGGCAGGCGCTGGTGGCCGCTGCCCACTCCGTGAACCCCGACAAGCAGGTGCACTCGCTGCACTGCTACTTCGTGCGGGCAGGTGGGCACCGGGGCACCGGGCCAGGGGAGGGGGCACCGCTCACGGGAGTCCTGTGGCTGGGCCGGGTCGGGGTGCGAGGAGCAGGTCAGGGCTCTAAGGGGATAATCCCAGATTCGGGAGGTGCCCGGGGTTGAGGGAGGGAGGGGTGGGAGCTCCTGGCGGGACTGGGACTGGCGGGGCATCCAGCGGCGGAGGGGCTGGTCTCAAGTCCATGGGGGTAGCAGGTGCCACCGTCCCGGCTGCAGCTCAGGGTGGGGGTGGCACTGCCAGCTGAGCCCGTCTGACCCCCCTGTGGGTCAGATCCCCTCAGAACTGCCCCTGTTGTGTTCCAGGGGACCCCAAGGTGCCGATGCTGTACGAGGTGGAACGGACCCACACCGGGAAGAGCTTCTCCGTTCGCTCGGTGAAGGCCATCCAGCACGGCAAGTCCATCTTCAACTGCCAGGCCTCCTTCCAGCTCTCCCAGGACAGCCCAGTGCAGCACCAGTTCACCATGCCAGCCGTGCCACCTCCTGAGGAGCTGCTGACGCAAGAGGAGCTCATCCAGCAGTTCCTGCAGTGCGTGGGATGGGGGACACGACGGGGGCGCCCTCTCTGCTGCTGGGGTTGGGGGTGGGTGCAGGGATTGGGGGCACTGCCTGAGGAGGAGACCGGGGGGGGGTCCCCGGGCTGAGGCCACTGCCAGCAGGAGGGGCTCCGTGCCAACCTGGCAGTGACCTCTGTGCCGGTCTGCAGGGATCCCAACCTGTCTGAGAAATACAGGAGCCTCCTCCACAAGATTCAGGCCGAGGATGTGCCCATCGACATCAAACACGTGAACCCGCCCGACTTGTCCTGCTGGGAGCCGCAGGAGCCGAAGCAGCTGCTCTGGGTGCGGGCACGAGGATACATAGGTGGGCACTGCCAGGGCTCGGGCTCCAGAGCTCACCACTGGGATGGGGGGGGTCAGAGGGCACTGCAATCGGAGGCTGCCCAAGGCTGGCAGGGAGTGATGCCCGTGTGCCCTGTGCGGGCATGGTCTGAAGGAGCATCCCAGCGCTGCCCCCCAGAAGCAGCACCTCCCGGTCCTGTGCCAGGCCCCGGGGGCTCGTGCCATGGGCACCCCTGCGGGGTCGGGCAGTGCCGGTTGCTTTGCAGGTGAGATGGACATGAAGGTGCACTGCTGCGTGGCCGCCTACATCTCCGACTACACCTTCCTGGACACGGCGCTGCTCCCGCACCGGCAGCACCGCACCACCTTCATGGTGTCCCTCGACCACTCCATGTGGTTCCACGCGCCCTTCCGAGCCGACCACTGGATGCTGTACGAGTGTGAGAGCCCCTGGGCTGGTGAGTCCTCGCCCTGGCACCCGCGTGGCACCGGGGTGACACAGGGCACGGTGTGACAGACCCACTCCGCAGGCGGGTGCCGGGGGCTGGTGCAGGGACGGCTGTGGCGCAGGGACGGGGTCCTGGCTGTCACCTGTGCCCAGGAAGGAGTCATCAGGGTGGACAAGACGCCAGCACAGAGCAAGTTGTAGCTGAGGAACCTCTGCGGGCACACCGCGGGAGGGACTCTGAGATCAAAGCAGGTGGGTGAGGTGGCAGTGTGGGTGTCAGAGACCATCCGTGACCGGGCACCTGCTGTGAGCGACTGCTCTCCGCACAGCCTGTCACCTCCTGCCATCACCCACCCTTCTCCTGACCAAAATAAAGCTGCCAGATGACCAGCTGGGCTCCATCCCCTGGAGTTTGTCCCCTTGGCACCGCGACTGTGCTCACCCGAGGGTGGGTGGCACGGGGGGGGTGGCTCTGTCCTTGCCGCTGGCTGGGTGGCAGGAGGTGAAAGTGTCTCAGTGGCACGGGAGGCTTCCCCTTCTCACTTCTGCTGCCCTCCCCGTGGCCCCGGCGCGTGGGTCAGTCGCTGCTTCTGCTCTGCCACGGCCTCCTCCCCCGGCACGGGAGCAGCAGGGGGGACGGGCAGCTCCCAGCTCAGAGGGGTGCTCGGGGCCCCCACGGTCCTTCGGGGGAAGTGAAGCTGAGCAGATCGAGCAGCCGCCTTCCTCCCAATGAGACTTTATTCAGTAAAGTCCTTTTACTCTATAGTTTTATGGGATGCCCCTGGCAAGAGCCCCGAGCCCTGCCAGAACCCTTCCTGTTGCCTCACGCGGTGCCAGCACGTCCCAGCTACAGTCCTGTCCTCTCAAAAATCCCAGCTACAGTCCTGTCCTCTCCAGAGCCCCAGCTACAGTCCCATCCTCTCCAGAGTCCCAGCTACAGTCCTGTCTTCTCCAAAGCCCCCTGCCAAGGGGGAGCCAGCCCCCCGTGGTGCCAGTGGCAAACACCCACGAGTACCCATCACTGGGGGACGGACCAAGCATGGAGAAAGTGCATTTCGTGGCAGTGCCCGGGCCCAGGCCGTGCCACCCCGTCGCCGCCCTCGGCACGATCACTCCAGCGGCTCCTTGATCAGCCACTCCTTGAGTGTCGGGGGCTGCTGCAGGGGCGGCTCTGCCTCCCGCAGGTCCTGCAGCCGGGCCTCCGAGCGCCGCTTGTCCTTGCCCACCTTCCAGGCCAGGTGGACGTGCGCCTGCAGGAAGGGCGCCAGCAGCGGGTGGCTGCCCTGAGCCTCCAGCAGCTGCAGCGCCTGCTCACAGCACCCGTGGGCCTCGCCCAGCTCGTCCAGCTCCTGGTGGCACACGGCCAGCCCGGCTAGTGTCAGGAGGAAGCGGCCGGTGCCGCAGACCCCCAGCCGGTCCTGCAGCCGGTAGGCGTTGGCCCAGGTGGCCAGGGCCTCGCGGTACATGCCGGTGCAGGTCAGGCGCTGCGCGACCCGCAGGTCCTGCAGGAAGAAGAACTCGAGGAACTCCGGGGAGCGGCGGATCTCGGGGATGGAGTGCAGGTGGGACAGGAACTGCTCGAAGGCTCGGCTGCGCTTGGCGATGGTCTCGGCCGCGAAGTTGCGGCGCAGCCTCTTCCTGGGGAAGGCGATGCCGGCCATGTCGCACCCGAAGCGGCAGCGCAGGCGCCGGTTCAGCCGCTCGAAGTCCGAGTAGCGCCGGGCGATGGCGGCGGGGGCCCGGTCGAACCGGCCAGAGCGGATCAGGTAGATGGTGTAGAGCTGCGGGGTGGGGGGAGCCGGCGTCAGGGCGGTGCCCCGGAGGCACAGCCGGGGTGGGGGGGATGCGGCTGCAGCGGGGGCTGCCCGGGCAGGTGAGTGCAGCTGGGGCTGCTGCCCAGCATAGTTGATACAGCTGATAGTTACCTGAGGCTCATCTGAGCCGCCGGCACCGTCCGAGCAGCACGGGGAGAGACAGAGAGCAATAAGCACACGCCCCGCGGGACCCACGCCCACCCCGCGGGACCCATGCCCAGCTGGTGCCCGGCCCCGCCGCGCTCACTCACCACGTACTTGGAGGAGCGCTCGCTGACCACGCTGGCGCTGGTGACCTCGAAGAGCAGCCGCTGCGGTGCCAGGCTGCCCCGCGACCTCCGCCACAGCTCCTGCAGCTGCCGGGTCAGGAGGCTGCCGCCCGGACGCTGCCCCGCGGGGCCCCACTCTGCACCGGGAGACGGGTGTCAGCCCCGCGGGGGTCTCTCGGGCCCCCAGCACTGCTCGGGTCCCTCCCCTCCCCGGGGAGAAGCGGGGACGTCCCGGCCCTCCCCCAGCACCCCGGCCCACACCAGCATCCCGGCCCCAGCACCTGCCTCCGTCCTCTGCACCCGCTGCTGCTCCGGGCGGCGGCGGCTCGTCCAGCTCCTCTCCGGCACCTTCCTCCTCCTCCTCCTCCTCCTCCTCCTCCTCCTCCTCCTCCTCGTCGTGGCTGGTGAAGCTCAGGGTGCCGCTGAGGCGTGTCGACAGCCCCTCCGTGTCGTCCTCCAGCTCCGAGCTCTCCGGGAATTCCTCGGCCTCGGAGCCGCCCGGTGCCCGCTCCTCCCGGACGCCTTCCCCGGCCAGTGCGTGCCGCAGCCGGTGCAGGATGCGGGCGGCCATCCCGGCCGGCCCCGCTGCCGGACCGCGGTCAGCACCGCCTGCCCCCCCGCCTCCCGCTGCAGCCCCGGGACTCCCCGGACGCCCAGCTCGGTGCAGCCCCGGGACCGATCCCGCTGCGGGCGGTGCTGGCCCGCTCCGCTCCGTTCCGCGCTGTCCCGGGCGGTGCCGAGCGATGGCCGCTCCAGCGCGGCTCGTCCCGGGATCCTCCCTGCGCGGCTCCGCCCCCGCCGGGAACCCGGATCGCGGGCACCGCCGGGATCGGCACCGCCCGGTACGGCCCGGTACGGCCGGGATCTGCCCGGCCCGCGTCGGCGCGGGTGTGCCCAGTGCTGCCGGCTGCTGCCCGACATCACCCGAGCACCGCTGCCGATGTCCCCTTCCCGGGCTGCTCTGATGGGGCCCCGGGACGCCTGCCTGGGACCACAGGAGCCCCTCACCCTGGCACTACGGGGTTCCGGGGTCTGGTACCCCAGTACCCCCATATCCTTGTACCCCGATGCCCCGGTAGCCTGACATCCCTATGCTTTAGATCCTGGTACCCTCCTTTCCAGTACCCTGACACCATGGTACTCCCAACAGCCCGGTACCCTGGTACCCCCGTATCCCAGTGCACCAGTATCCCCTACCCAGACACCCTGGTACCCCTACACCCCGTATCCTGATCCCGCTGAGCCACAGCCCCTGCAGGACGTCCCCTGGGCTGCCCTGTCAGCCAGTCACCCTCGCCACGTGCCCCGGGGTGCTCGGCTGTACCCCCGGCGCTCGCCCGGCCTTATTTAGTGCCCTGCCTGCTGCCTCCTCGCTGCTTTCTTGGGAATGTCTATTAATACCGAGGAACCAGCCCAGCTGCTGCCATCGCTCTGCCCCCGCTCGCCCGCTGCGCCCCTGCTCTGGCACCCCCAATGATGTCCGGGCTCAGATGGAGATCCCTGTGCTCCCCGGGGTGCAAGGGGTTCTGGGGGAGCTTCTGTACCCAGCACCCGTGGAGCTCCAAAGCCTCCCCAGCTCCTCTGGCTGCCTGGCAGGGTGGGATGCCCAGTGGGGGTGGGGTTGGTGCCATCCCCTGCTTCCACCTGGGAATAGGACCCTCCCGGTTGTTCCTGGCGCCGGGACCTTGAGGGACACGGTGCTGTCAGCCTGGTGCCGCTGCAGCCCCCAGCCCCTGTGCAAAACCCCCTCGAAGCACCACAAGGCACGGGACACTTGGCCAGCGTGTCTCCTCAGCCACTAGCCCCAGACGGACCCTGGCAAAGGTGGCTGGCATGGGCTGCGGAGCGCGAGGGCAGAGCCTTCGAGGAGGCAGCCGGGCAGGTTTCCCACTCGCCAGGCAGCACGGCCCCTTTTCCGGACCCGGGTGCCAACCGGGCCGGGGACCTCACCCTGAACCCTCTCAGGGGCTTCTTGCCCCGGGCCAGTCAGATTGGCTCAGAGGTAGCCCTGGCCCCGGAGCTATTTTTAACCCCCTCTTTGCTGTGCCGCCCTTGGTGGGTGGTTGCTGCAAGGGGGGCAGAGCCGCCCTCCTGCTGAGGCTCCGGTGTCCCGCCCCACAGGGCTTGAATTTCTATCCCAGCTCCAGACTCACGTTTAATCCCCAGCTCTTGGCCAATAACGCTTTGGCTAAATTAGGTAAAATGAGCAGGTTGCCAATGAGCGGGGCCGGATTGCCACCGGGGAGCTGATAGGCTGGTGGGGCCGGGGGGCCAGCGTCTGGGGCATGCCGTGCGGCGGGGACAGTACAAATTGGGGTGCCAGGGGCACCGGGAACCTTCCGGGGAGTCTTGCTGCAAGAGGCGATTCTCAATAGGAGGGGGTCAACATATTTTGCCCTCAATGGTAAGAGCCGCGTGCGGTGCCGTGTGCCGGGAGCCGTG
Source organism: Corythornis madagascariensis (assembly GCA_025802355.1). NCBI lineage: Eukaryota > Metazoa > Chordata > Aves > Coraciiformes > Alcedinidae > Corythornis > Corythornis madagascariensis. Next base: position 20,910 of record JAOYMX010005433.1, read on the forward strand.
TGCCACGTGCCAGCGTGAGACCTGGCAGGGTGGGAGGCACCAGACACGGCCTGCTCTGTGCTGCCCGGGTGCCTTTGTGGATGGTGGCGGGGAGACAGTGCCCAGTAGTGGGCTGGTGGCGGTGGGCGAGGGTAGGGAGGTGTCAGGGCAGGACGCGCCCTGGGGGTGATGACCGTGCGGCCGCCCGAGGGGCACGGGCACTGGGGACGCTGGCTCTGCCCTGGCCGGAGCTCAGGGCTGCAGTGGCAGGGGGTGGCTGAAAGCCGAGCGCCAGGTCATGAGACACTGTGTCGCCAGCAGCCCCGCGCCTCCAGGAGAAACTCAATCGGGGCTGACAGGTGCCGGTGGCTGCAGCCCCGCTGAGCCCTGTAAGGGAAGCCAAGGAGATGCCAAAAATAGTGCTGCGTGCCAGGGATGCCAATGATGTACACAAGGACTGCAGCCCCGGCGAGTGGGGGGCCCTGGGCAGGCAGCTCCACGTAGCCCCCTGCCCTCACAAGCATCTGGGTGGCACCAGAGCTATGGGGATATCTGGGGACTGTGGCTTGCCCTGGTCTGGCCTTGTCTTCCAGCCGGGCAGGGGCTGTGCCCGCAGCACCGTGCTGTTGGGCTCCCTGGGGTGATGCAGTGGCCATGGTGACCGTGCCACCTTGCCTTGCAGACGGACCAGCAGGCAGAAGCTCGTGCCTTCCTCAGCGAGGAGATGATTGCGGGTGAGAGTGGTGGGGGTGCTGGGAGAGGGGATGGAGCTGGCAAGGGCTCTGTCCCGCCCCTGCAGCCCCCTCCCCTGCGCTGTCCTGACCCCCTTCCCCGCAGAGTTCAAGGCCGCCTTCGACATGTTCGACGCGGATGGCGGCGGTGACATCAGCACCAAGGAGCTGGGGACGGTGATGAGGATGCTGGGCCAGAACCCCACCAAGGAAGAGTTGGACGCCATCATAGAAGAGGTGGACGAGGATGGTGAGCAGCTGGTACCGGGCAGCAGGTGCCGGGGTGGTGGGCACCGCCAGCCAACCTGACCCACCCTCGGCTTCTGCCCCGCAGGCAGCGGCACCATCGACTTCGAGGAGTTCCTGGTGATGATGGTGCGCCAGATGAAGGAGGATGCGAAGGGCAAGTCAGAGGAGGAGTTGGCCAACTGCTTCCGCATCTTCGACCGGTGAGTGGGGCACGAATCTCGCCCGTCCCGCCTGCGGGGCACAGTGGGGCTGCATCCTGCCCTGCCCCTCCTGCAGGAACGCGGATGGGTTCATCGACATCGAGGAGCTGGGTGAGATCCTGAGGGCCACGGGGGAGCCTGTCACTGACGAGGACATAGAGGACATGATGAAGGACTCGGACAAGAACAACGACGGCCGCATCGACTTCGACGGTGAGCGATGGCCCCGGCTGAGCACCTGTGCTGGGCACCCTGGGCAGGGCCCCAGGCTGAGGGTGCCTCTCTCTTGCAGAGTTCCTGAAGATGATGGAGGGTGTGCAGTAAGGGACCAGACATTCCTCGGGCCGCCCGCTGCGCCCAGCCCCACTCCGCTGCCACCCGGAGAGGAGCAGCTCCGCAGCACCTGGCCCCCTGCTGCCCGCGCCGGTTGGGACCCTGCTCTCAGCCTGACGCTGGTGGACGAGCTTTTCCTCGGCTCTGTCACATCTGACTTCGGTCTGAGCCTCAATAAAAGGGGAAAGGCTGGAGCTGGTGGTGCAGAACGTCACAGGCTCACAGGGGGAGGGGGCTGCAGCACTGTGCCCCTCTCACTCCCCAGGGAAGGGGACATGCTGGAGGGGGTGGTGACTTGTATCCAGCTCACCCTGGGCGGCTGTTCCCACGGGCTGCTGGGCAGGTGCCAGCTCTGAGCTCAGACTTTCCATGCGAAGCAGCCAGTTCACACACTGGCCCTGTCCTGGGGAATCGCAGCAAGCAGCAGAGATCCAGCAGCACTGGGGCTGCCCTTGTCTGCTTTGGGCAGGACTATGGGACACCAGTGATCCACCACCACCTATCCCACACCAGGATCCCTCTGGAACAAGCAGAAGGGTGCAGGGCACCTGGGTGTAAGGTGGAAGGGGTAGCAGCCAGCCTAGGAGCCCCTGGGGTCAAGGTGATGCTGGAGCCTCTGTGCCTGGACAGCATGTACTAGCCTGCTGGGCAGCACTGCTCCCTGGGGACCCCCTCCTGCTATGGCTGGGGAGCACCCAGCAGATGTGAGGAGCGTGGAACTGGCTCTGTGTGGCTGGGGACACAGCAAAGACCGTCACAGCCCCGTGGCACAGCGGGCAGAGAACTGGGGACTGTGGCAGAGACGCCCGACCCTGTTTTGTCCTCCCTGGGGCGTGATGGCACCAGGACGGAGGGAGACGTGGCGCTCGCGGGGGGCAGTGGGGACATGCACAGCAGCCCAGGATGCCCTCTGCAAGGCCACAGCCTGGCACCGGCAGCTGGTGCTGCAGTTGGGGGGCAGCGGCGACAGCCCCCAGCTGCGGGAGGAGCGGGGCAGGAGGAGCGCAGAGGCCCGAGAGCTCAGCACTGGTAAGGAGGGGGTCTGTGCTCTGGGCAGCAGCCACGGGGTCCCCGCCACCCCCACGGCAGGGCTGGTGGAGGGTTCTGGGGCTCAGCGTCCACATCCCCCAGGGTTGAGGCAAGTGCTGCTGGCCGGGCTGCGCCGGGCACCGGTGAGCCCCGAGGAGCGGCGGGAGCTGGAACGGCTCTGGGTGCTTTTCCTCTCCACACTGGAGTTCTTCCTGCAGGACCTGCTCCGAGCCCATCACCTCTGCCAGCTCTTCTCCGGCCAGGGAGGGGGCACAGCCCTGCTGCGCACCGGGCTGGGGGGCCGGCGAGGAGGGGTCTCTGGGCAGCCCCCGGCCCCCTCAGGCCTGGAGGAGGAGATTGAGCAGGTGAGGGCCACGCTGGCAGAGATGGAGAGCGGAGCCAATGTCCCGCTATGGACCGTGGAGGCCACGCAGACAGCGGGGACGGGCAGCACCCCAGCCAGGGAGGCTTGGGAGGGACCTTGTGCTGGGCACTGCTGTGGAGTCCTCTGAGAGAGGCATGGAGGGGCAGCCCCCTGCCCATGGAGGCAGCACAGAGCACTGTGATGATGCTGGGGGCTGCCCCCACTCTGCAGAGGGATCAGAACACACTCCAGGACTAATAAGGATTAATAAAAGTCCTGTTACCCCAGGGGCTTTGATGTCTCCCTGCTCCTGCCCACACTAGAGGCACCTCTGGGCACTCACAGGATGCCAAGGCCACAACAAAACTCCCAGGAAAAAATCATAAACGTGCATTTATTTATACATTAACCGTGGCTCGGACGGTGAAATTAACTTAAAAACAGCCTATGATACAGAAGGCCGGGGGGGGCGGCCAGGTGGGGGAGAAGGGCAGAGGTGGTGGGGGGCACAGCGGGGGTCAGGTCTCCTGGCTCTTGCTCTGCTTGGCAAACGTCTCCCGCACGTGCTTCTTGTAGGCTGAGGAGAGATGGGGGAGGATGTGGGGCTGAGGGGAGCTGGGCAGCCACGGGACACAGCGGGGTTGGGGGCTGTGCCCCTGCCTGCCGTGCTGAGGGGGGGAAGGGGGGCACTGGCCCAGGTACTCACCGGTCTGGTTCTTCCAGAGCTCAGCTGCATGAGTGTTCAGGGGGCTCTCAATGTTTGGCTCTGAGGACAGGAGTTGGGTCAACACCGGGGTGACTGGGACTCCCCCACCCTGAGCCCCAGCAGGCAGCACTGTGCCCCCAGCCCCACCACCGCCCCCCGGGTGTGGCAGCAGGACCCACCTGCCAGCAGGCTCTGGATGGAGAGCAGGATGGTGCGGACATCATAGAGGGCCGACCACTTGTCCTTGAGAATGTCGAGGCAGATGTTGCCCTGGGTGTCGACGTTGGGGTGGTAGCAGGGGGTCAGGAAGCGCACGGTGGGCGCCGTGTAGGGGTACCCGCTGGGGAACTCCAGCGACAGCTTGTACCGCAGCTCCTCGTACGCCTGGGGACACGGGTCAGGGTGAGGGGCACAGCGCCGGCCCCGGGGGAGCCCCAGCTGGTAGCTGGGGAGGGAACTGTACTGACACCCCACCTCAGCGGGGGGAGCAGGGGTCCCCCTCCCGCCACATCCCGGCCACTCACCGTGCCGGCCGCGCCGTCGATGGTCCCGATCCACTTGAAGAGGTTGTCGGACTCGGGGAAGGCGGAGATGCCCTTGTCACCGGACATCTGCGGGGACGGCGGTCAGCGTGGCCCGGGACCCCCGGCCGGACCTCCCCCCTCCCCAGCCCCCATCCCCGCCCCGGGCCCGCACTCACCATAAGCGCCATCAGCTCCTGCTGCAGCCTGCGGGGGAACCACGCGTTACGTTACCGCTCCGGTCCGGCCGGGCACTCGCCGCCCCAGCCCCCGGTCCCGGCTCACCTCTTCCCCACCGAGCCCCGGGCCGCCGTGGCCGCCGCCTCAGCGGCTTTGCGGGCGGCCACGCTGGGCAGGGCGGCGGGGTCGGTGTTCTGCGAGGCCATGACGGCTCCCGGGGCGTGGCACCGACCGCTGCCCGACGATTCGCGGCCGCCGGACGCGGCTCCCGCTCCCAGCCGGGGCCCTGTCGGGCTCGGCTAGCTCCCAGACCCCGCTGCGGCTCTCCCGGTGCGGCGGGGGCGGTTCTTTGGCTCCACCGGCGGGACCGCGCGGTCCCGGTCGGGGTCCCGGTCGGGGTCCCGGTGGCGGTGGCTGTGGGGCGGTGCTGGTGCGGGGCTCCGTCCCGCTCTCCCCCGTGCGGTCCCGCTCGCTCTACGATGGCACCGGCGCGGCCCCGCCCCGCTCTCGCGCCCCGTTTGAATGTTGCCAACGTGCGGCGCCTCCGCCAATCAGCGCTCGGCTCCATTCGAGCCGCCCAATCGCCGCTCGCCGAGGACGCGGCCGCCATGGCAACGGAGGAGGAGCCGCCGATGGCCGGCCGCGATTGGCCGCTGAGCGGAGAGGGCGGAGCCACTGGGCCCGCCAGCTCTTAAAGGGCCAGACACCCTCCCAAACCCCGTGCCCTCGGGAGGCGGCGGAGCGAGTGCGAAGTGGCTTTATTGGGGGATGCAGCTCAGGGGTCGGGGGGAGGGTCCTCAGGGGCCGGCGCGTCCCCCCCGCAGCGAAGCGTCTCCATGTGCCGCTGCATCTTCTCGGTCATCCAGGGCGGGGGCACGAAGGGCTTCAGCTCCTCCAGGCGCAGGTCCACAGAGTCCCTGCACAGGGGAGGAGAGAGGGGGGTGAGGCAGAGACCCCAACACCCCCCATGGACCCCTGGCACCGACCACAGACACCTCCAGCCAGGGACAAGTCCAAACCCCCGGCACCCACCAGGACCCCCAACCAGCACTGAGCCCAAACCCCCAGCACCCACCAGGACCCTCAACCAGCACTGAGCCCAAACCCCCAGCACCCACCAGGAACCCCAGCCAGCTCTCACCCCACACCCCCAGCACCCACCTCTCAAGCAGCTCTGAGGCCTCCAGCCCTGGCTGCACCGGTGGCAGCCCCCAGAGCCACCCCCTTGGTCCTCACCTGTAATCGTCGCTGGCAGCCAGGTCCCGAATGTCCTCTTCCAGGAGGAGATAGGCCTGTGGCACAAGGCAGGGGGCATCTCAGGGCAGCGCCATCCCCCTGTCCCCATCCCGCACCCAGCCGCAGCTCCCGCACCCCTTGCCAAAGCCCGAGGGGTGCCGGACGGACGGATGGGAGGACAGACCTCCACAACACCCCGGGAGCACCTGGCCTTGCCTATCCTGCTGCCGCACGGGTGCCCAGCCGTACTCACCATCTTGCCCCCGGTCGCCCTCATGTGCTGCTGCTCTGCCAGCCAGTGCTTATCTTGCGGGTCGGCCGCGTACTGCAATAAAGCAGCGAGGACCTGGCTGAACACAGGGACAGACCCCACCGTCTCTATCCCCCCTCCTGCTGGGATGCCCCGCTCCGCCGCGGTGCCACCATGGCACTGCCAGGGCTGGGGCTCTGCTCTCCTGCTGCTCCTGCAACCTCAGGGCCTGGCTCCGGGCAGAACCCCCAGCCCGGGGGAGCTGAACTCAGCCTGTGCAGGGGTAACGGGGTCTTGGACAACGAGGGCATGGAGGTGGGGGGGAAGGAAAGAAGCCGGCCGAAGCGCACGGTGCCCACGGGAAACCCGCAGGGGACACGTCCCGCCGTGGCATCTGACCTTAAAGAGGTGGGGATGTTTGATGTAGAGACGCCCTCTTGTTCCTCCCATCCCGAGAGCTCTGCAAGAGGAACACGAGCCGGGGTTACGGCCTGCGGAGGGGCGGCCGCGGGGGTCCGGGGACACCCCCTCTCCTCCCCGAGCCCTTCCTGCTGCTTTGGAGGCAGAGAAGCGAAGTGACGGGAGGAGTCTTACGGGCTCCTGCCTGGGAGACACCACCTCCATCCACAGGGCCATTCCTTACTTGTTTGCTCGAGATCCCAGCACAAAGGTTGTGGTTTCAGTCAGTCGGGACGGATCCCACTACAGAGCAATTGGAAAAGGGGCAACATTAGAAATGAAGCTGGTGCTGGCCCATGCTCCTCGGACAGGGGGGGGCACCTTGGAATCCCCCCCTGGAGCTGGCCACAGACCTCTGGACTCAGGCCAAAGAGGGAAGGCAGGTTCCCCCCGGGCTGATCAAAGCAGTTTCCCTCGTGGGAAACGCTCCAGGGATCCTCCTGGCTACCCCTGCTCACCCAGGCCTCCCAGCAGTGGCACCGTGCCACAGAGCTGTGGGGCCAGGGGGGAGACAAGCAAAGACCTCCAGGCACTTTGCTCCTCTTCAGGGCTCTCGCCTGCACTGTGGGGCCTGTCAGGGCAGAGCTGGGCTCTGCTCTGCCCTCTGTGCCCGCAGCAGTAGGGCTCTGCCAACAGGAGCAAAGGGGAGGAGAGGGTGAGCCCAGCAGCGTTGCTCAGCCAATACCTTTGGTCCATCCCTTCTCATGGGCTCGGAGACTTTCAGCTTCCACCTGCAGGAAAAGAAAGTTCAGTAAGAACGAGTTGCTGTGGGCCCAGTGCAGTCACCAACAGAGCACTGGCAGCAGCTGTGCCCAGCCCTTCTGGATCCACCCCCTGCACATTCTCCTCTCCCTGGCTGCCAAGACCCTGCCAACACCCCACGCTGCTCCCTCTGAACGGCCCATCTGGACCTTTTCACCCCTTCAAGCCTCTTTGAAACCACTTCCTACAAGGTCTTTGCCTGCTGTAGGGATCAGCTCGGCCCAACGCTGTCCTGTGGGTCCTCTGGCACCCCCCTGCCCCTCTTTCTGCGGCGGGGGAAGGAGGGCACAGGGCTCTGTACCCCCCCCCAGCCCTGCTCTCGGGGTCTGCAGTGCAGGAGCCATACTCACGCTGCCACTCCCGAGCCCCCGCGGTCGTTCAACAGGCTCTGTCCCGGCGGCCGCCCCTTTCTCTGCGCGGAAGAAACCCGGCACTGACCCGTCTGCGGGGGCCGAGAGACCCCCAGTGCCACCCCCCGGGCACCTCTGGGGTGCTGCAGAAGCCCCCCAGGTGGAGTTTCCCGAAACAAACCCTGGGAAAAGCCTCCCACCTTTTTGGGAACGGGGCTCCCGCGACGGTTCAGCTCCTCGTCCACCTGCCGGGCGCGCTGGGAGGAGAGGAGTGGGATGAGCAGGATGAGCAGGGTCCTTCTCCCCCAGGCAGCATCCAGCTGGATGGTCTCTCCTGCCCACCCCGGCCCGACTGCACCCAGGTTCCATGCCCTGGAGGCACCACTCCCTCCTGGCCTCATCCCCCCAGCTCTGCCTCCTCACCAGTCACTCAAGAAGAGGCAGAGAACAGAGCAGTTCCAACCCTTCTGCTCCTCCTGGTGTTCACAAGTCATTCTGTGGCAACAGAAAACACTTTTACCTTTGGTGCTGCCTGCTCGTGGGGCAGCCTGGAAACAACCTTTTTGCCATCAGAGAACAGCAGTTTGGCCTGCAGGAAGAGAAAGAAGGGCTGCCTGAGTATGGGTCCAGGCAGGGACCTGCCACCAACCCCCACATCCATCCATCCATCCATCCATCCATCCATCCATCCATCCATCCATCCATCCATCCATCCACCCAGCAGCATGAGCTGCCCAGCCCCCCAGCTCCCCCTTTCACAGAACAGAGACGAGCAGCAGCCACACAAGGGCTGTGATGCCCCCACCCGGGGCCAACGGCAAAGCCATCGGGAGGGACGTGCCCTGGCCAGGCTGCTCTGCTCAGCCTGGCACCAGGTTCGATGGAAGAAGCGGAGCCCCTTGCGAGCACCCACCTGCTCCAGGCAGCTCCGACACGTCTCCTGGATGAGCTGCTCTGGGTCCACCTCATCACCGACGTTGTCACGCACGTTGACCGCTGCCTTCTGGAAAAACTAGAGTGCAGGTGGCAGGAGGTGAGCGGCCAGGCAGTGTCGGGTGGGTGGGTCAGCTCTCCCATGGCACCCCCATGCCAGGGATGGAGGGGCCGGGGGCTGTCCCTGCAGCTCTCACCTTCATGTACTTGTTGAAGACGCCGCGGATCTCCTCGTTGATGCTGGGCTGCAGGACAGCACGCAGCAGGTCCATGGACACGACCGGGTCTGTGAAGCTGAAGGGGAAGGACTCAGGCTGGGGTGAGGGGTTCCCCTGCCCCAGCCCAGTCCCGGATCCTCCCCTCTGCTCTGGTGCCCACCCTGGTCCAGCCCAGTCCCGGATCCTCCCCTCTGCTCTGGTGCCCACCCTGGTCCCAGATCCCCCCCTCCAGTCTGGTGCCCACCCTGGTCCAGCCCAGTCCCTGCGCTGCCCGTCCGTACCTGGTGGTCATCTGGGAGCGGCGGCCGCGCCGCTGGACCTGCCGGTGCTTGATCATGATGTTCCAGGGGCTCTGCGGGACACACGCGTCAGGCGGGACCCGGTCCCCGCTGCCCGCCGCCCATTGCCCACCCGGCCCCGGTCCCCTCACCGTGCTGAGCTCCTGGGCGCCGCCCGGACCCTCCTCGCCCGGCGGCCCCGGCTGCTGCTCCGCATCGCGGGCGGCGCCCATCGCGATGTCCCCGGCCCCGTTCCCAGTCCCAGTCCCGCTCCCGGTCCCGCTCCCGCCCCCGCGACACCGGAAGCGCCGGGCCCGGCGCGCGCGTCATCCACACGAGACGCCCGCCCGCGCGCCGGACGTGACGCGTCGCCATGGCAACGGCGGCGGCGACGGCGACGGCGACGGCAACGGCAACGGCAACGGCAACGGCAACGGCAACGGCAGCGGCGGGACCGGGGCTGCGGCCTCCACCGGGACACCTCCCCCCCACACACCGGGTCCCCCCGCGGCGCCGGCCGGGGCGGAACGGAGCGGAGAACCGGGGAGAGCGGAGAAGAGAGGCGGGGAGAGCGGCCCGAGGGGCCCGTGCCCGCTGGGGTTGGACACACCCCCGTTTGGCTCCTTGCCTGTCGCGCTGGGTTGTTTGGAACCTTCCCCCCTGGTGCCCCCTCTGACAGCCCCTGGCAGGAGGATGGAGCCGGGGGGGGGTCGGGCTCTGCTCCCAAGGAAAAGCCCCAGGACAAGAGGAACCGGCCTCCAGCTGCCCCAGGTGGGGTTGAGGTTGGAGCTGAGGAACAATTTCTTCCCCTGCAGGGCTGCCCAGGGCAGGGTTGGAGTCCCCGTGACCCCTGGAGGGGTTTCCAAGCCCCCCGTGGAGCTGTGGTGCTGAGGGGCACGGGGCAGTGGTGCCCTGGCAGTGCTGGGGGATGGTTGGACTCAGTTGGACTCCCATCTTCACCAGACACTCCAGCCCAGCACCCACGAGGTCTTGGTGGCAGAGCCCCCAGTGTCCCCCCGCTGCCCCCAGCGTGATCCTTCCAGCGTAGCTGCTGTCCCGGCACGGACCGTGCCCAGCGGCGTGGCAGAGGAGCCGAGGCCAGGTGACTCACAGGCTCGGGCGCTGGAATTGGCTCCTGCCCTGGTCCCCATCCTGCTGCTTCGGCCGGGGCTGTGTCAGCCGCTGCTGAACCAACTGCGGATGTGGGACCGGCCGAGTCACCAGCGCTGCTGCCACAGCTTCACCAGCACTGAGCGTCTCACCCGCTTACTACGGCTTCTCCAATTGTTACCAGTAAAAATCAGACGTTGTCCGGAGGAGGGAAGAATGCCCAGGCTGTAGGGACTCTCAGGGAGAGGTGAGGAGAAGGTTCTAAGAGAGACTGGCTGAGTCCTGTCTGTCCCCCGGTGCGCTCCCTGACTCCTGAGCCCGACCTTCCTTCTGTCTGCTGCTCCTGCCAACACCCATGGCAGCAGAGTCTGCCAGCCCCGCTCTTGCTGCAGCAGAGGCAGCTCTTGGGCTGGCTTTCCTCTGCCCACCCTCTGCCCCCTCATGAGGCTGCTGCTGTGCCGCAGGTAATCGATGAGAGGTGGGAGACGGATGATGAGGAGAGGGGGGAAAAATGATCAAAAAGCTTCTGGAGACTCGAATAACATTCCTGGTGGGCGATCTCAGGTCACTCCTGAGAGTGAGCTACGGGCTCTGGAGCACAGCCCGCTCTGCACCAGTCTGCGCTGCCACGTGAGGTGGGCACGGGCCCGCAGAGCTCCTCTCCGGGGCTCCAGAGCTCCTCTCTCCAAGGTTCCAGAGCTCCTCTCTCCAAGGCTTTCCAAGGGCTACTCTCCAAGCAGAGTATCTCCAAGGACACTCTCCTTCCTTCGTTCCCTCCGCGCCAGCCAGGACTGGTTCAGTGAACGGGAACGTGCTGGAGGCCGGGCTCGTTCCCGGGAGGAGGATCCGCAGAGCTCTGCGGTGAAGGAGCCCTGCAGCCCTGCCAGCTGCTCCGGATGGCTTTCCGTGTGCGTGGAAGGGCGTCGATGCTGCCAACACCGGCCGGGCAGCTGCGCGGGGTGATGAGCACCGACTGCGCTGCGCGATAAGCACCGGGCTGCCGGGTCCGGCCGCGGGTGCAGCACCGGATCTCCGACCCGTTCGTGTGGGGACTGCGTCCAGACTGAGTCACGGCCACCAGGGGAGGGTTAAACCTGCACTGAGAACCTGTTTCAGCCCTCTGCCCACACAGCTTGGCCGTGCAGCTCCCCGCTCCCGTGTGCCCGCTGCGATGCCCCTGCACCAGGGCTGGGGTGGGAGCTCTCTGGGCAGGGCTTTGCCTCCCCAGTGCTCCTGGGGAGGCTCAGAACTGAGAACCTCGAGAAGGAAAGAGCCTGTGGAAAGAACCCGGAGCCCAAACCGATTAATTCACTCGCCCCACAGTGGCAGATTTGAACTTTGCCTTTCCATCCAGCAAGTCCAACCTGTTCTTGCCTGGTGCTGGTGTGTCCTGGGCAGACTCATCCTCACAGTCTCCTGTAAGATCGATTGCACTTTGGCTCGGTTATGATTCAGGAAGGAATAATGAAATAGGAAATGAAAAAAACCTGCAAAATCAGATTCTGATAAGCACTCCTGTGTGACTTGAGAATAACTCGATTAAGTGGGTTGGCGCTCAGGTAATTGAAGTTGCCACTTAATCCTCTAGCTCAAACATATTAAACAAGTCTTTGCACTGAAATCAGATGAGAGAAAAGGGAAGTAAATGTGGCAGGACACTGAAATTTCCATTTGCCCTCAGAGTCGTGGAGGCCAGCAGGTTGGGTCTTGGCTTTGAAGGCAGATTTCCCTGCTCTCCTTGCCTCGGGTGAGCTCTCGTCCCTGAAACCCTGAGAGTTTTCCCTCCACAGGGCTCCATCTCACGGGAGGATGGTGTTAATTTGCTGCGGAGACTTTGAGCTTGCTCATTTGAATGCCAACACCTGGTGATTTGCATTGCAGAGTGGAAAGAGCGGGAGCTCCCTGCTCGTGAACGGGCCAGCAAACGGAACATGGATTTAGGGACAGATGCTCAAACCAAGCCGTGGATGCAGGGCCTGGGAAGTGTCTGTGGGGTGCAGTGCCAGCCTCGGGGATAAGGGCATTTGTGTGTGGAAGCTCCTCAGTGCTGCTACCAGGCTGGGTGCTCGTCCCCTGTGCCCATCTTAGCTGGGACTGGGGGCAGAGCCCAGCAGCAGGGCAGTGCTGTGGCCACTGCTCTCTGCCGGGGATGCCCACCTTGGCCAGGAGCTCTTGTCTTTAAGCACATGCCAGGCTCTGTGTTCTGCCTGGGGGTGTTTATTGCTGCTGGTTTCTAGACACAGCCATTCCCCAGAGTGCCTGGGGCTGCCAGTGCTGTGCTCCTGTGGGGCAGTGGCAGATGGGGCTGCCCGGGGCTCCCCTTCCCCAGCTCACTGGGACATGTTTGCCAAAGATTGGCACTGGAACCCCCATTCCTTCACCACCTCCAGAACGCTCTGGGGAAGCAGGAGCTGCCTGGGCAGAGCTGGTGGCAGGACCAGCACCATCTGAAGGTTCCCAGACCTGGTGGGACCTGCCCAAATGCACCGTGAGGAGCAGAACCCATCCCTGTCTTTTCCCACTCGGTGTCGTGGGGAGGCACTTGCAGTGTCCCCTGTGCCAGGGCTTGGTGGAGGATGGTTTGTCCCTGGGTGCTGTTGGGTGCCAGCGGTGAGTTCAGTCACAGCCATCAGCGAGCGGTGGAGAATCTGCCTCCCAGTGCCCATCCTGCCCTCCCCGTGCCAGCGTGCGGGCGGATGGATCCTGCTCCTGCCGGGGCTGTGGGTGGAGAGAAAGGCAGCTGGAGTGGCTCTTTAGAAAACAGAATTACAGTAAAACGTGGGAGGTTCCTACCAGTCACCTGTGAGCTGCTTCCTCCCCTTCCCGACCCTGGGAGGAACTTTAAATTGCCGGCCGGCTCAGCCCTGGCCACTGGTTCCAGCAGCATGAGGGCGAGAGGCATCTTCCTGCTGGGGCTCCTCACCCTGTGGGCAGAGCTGGAGGCAGCACCCACCGCAGGCAAGTACGGGGTAGGTGCTGGAGCACCCGCCCCTGGCACGACAGCCTCGAGAGAGAGCAGGGGGGTTTTCATGGAATCACCGGCTGGGTCGGGTGGGAAAGGACCTTGAACATCTCACCCAGCCCCTGCAGGGAGCGGGGACCAGGGTGATGTTCAGCGACCAGAGCAGGGTGATGTGTGTTTAGTGTCTGCTTCAGTCGCTGCTCTTCTGCAGACTTTCTGTGCTGAGCTGCAGCCCTCCTGAGCTTCAGCCCTGCTTGTGTTTGATAACCTTCGATGCTGGCAAAGCCCCTGCCAGGGCACAGCTGGTGGCGGTGCCAGCAGGCAGGTGTTGGGATGCTTGGAGGAGGATCAGTGGCCAGGGAAGGGGTTTTGCTTTTCCTCTCCCAGCTCCTCCAGCCCTGCACCTGCGATCAGGTGCCAACGGGTGGGACTCGGGGCAGCGCAGGAGCCGCTGGAGGGAGGCCAGCGTGCTGGAGGTGCTGGCAGCACAGGGGGAGCGAGGTGGGGATGAGCCCGGGTGACGCAGGGCTCACTGCGGCTGCCGGGGTGGGCTGTGGCACGGTGCCACCACTCCCTGGCACAGGCAGAGCCGTGGGCGGCTGCTGGCCCTGGTGCAGAGACGCCCAGGAGAGCCCGGGTGTGCTGTGGCTCCTGCAGGGGCTCCTCCACAGCACCGGCTCTGCCACACCACCATGTGCTGGGAGGCCCTGGCATCGCTCTGGGGGTCTGTCTCACTCCGGCTGTGTGGGCAGAGCCCTGAAAACCCAGCGGGAAAAGCCACGGGGCAGAAGGAGGGCAGGAGGAGGGCAGGAGGAGGGCAGGAGGAGGGCAGAAGGAGGGCAGAAGGAGGGCAGAAGGAGGACAGGAGGAGGGCAGAAGGAGGGCAGAAGGATGGCAGAAGGAGGGCAGAAGGAGGGCAGAAGGCAGCCACACGGCGCCGCTGCTGCGAGCACGGGGAGCATCCCTCCCTCGATGCCCTGGCTCAGCACCTGAGCGCCCAGTCTGTGACCCTGAGCTATCACCTGGCAGATCCCTGGGGCTTTGCCCACCTGGGAGCTCTGTGTGGTGCTGGCGGGTGGGATCCGTGGGTGCCAGGGCAGCGCGGGTCTCACAGTGGTGCTGACGCTGCTTTTTCTGCTCCTTTCCAGGGCTCCCCGGAGCTGCTCCTGCCAGGCAGCTGCAGCCAGGGCCGCCCGGCTGCACCCTGCCAGGGAAGAGCCCCTTGCCCAGCGTGGTGCCCGGCACACCGACCCCCATGAGGGTCACCCCGGGGTCGGGTGCGGAGCGGGGGCATGAGGACCAGCACCTGCCACCGTCCGAGCCGGCGGCTGCGGCACCCCCCGCGTCGGGGATGAAGCCAGCGACAGATGGGGAGTCTGCCGTGGGGAACAAGCCCACCCTGGCCGGGAATCTGGACCCTGGGAAGAAACCCAGCTCAGGGAAAAAACCAGCTTGTGGGGGGAAGGCTGAGGCTAGGGAAAAGCCGGAGGTCGCCGTGAAGCCAGAGGCCGGAGTGAAGCCGGGAGGTGCTGAGAAGCCCGGGGGGACTGGAGCAAAGCCAGAGACCGGGGGGAAACCGGGGACTGGGGGGAAGCCAGAGACCAGTGGGAAGCCAGGGACTGGGGAGAAGCCGGGGACTGGAGGGAAGCCAGAGACCAGTGGGAAGCCAGGGACTGGGGAGAAACCTGTGCTGGGGGAAAAGCCAGAGAGTGGGGGGAAGCTGGAGAGTGGGGGGAAGCCAGGGACTGGGGGGAAGCCAGGAACTGGGGGGAAACCAGAGACTGGGGGGAAACCAGAGAGTGAGGGGAAACCAGAGAGTGAGGGGAAACCAGAGAGTGAGGGGAAACCAGAGGGAGGAGAGAAGCCCGAGGGAGGAGAGAAGCCCGAGTCTGACGAGGGTGACAGTGGGGAGGATGATAATGATGGTGATGATGATAATGATGATGATGACAACGACGATGACGACAACGATGATGATGATAAAAGTGAGCAAGGTGATGGTGATGACGATGGTGATGATGATTATGATGGTGATGATGGTGATGACAACAGTGATGACGATGGTGATGACAATGGCAACTATGATGGCAACGACTATGCTGGCAACAATGATGATGATGATAATGATAATGACAACTATGATGACAACGACTATGGAGATGATGGTGACGATGATGATGCCGGGGATGATGGTGGAGATGGATATGATGCTTGGTGACCAATACAGCAGGACCACGGGGCGGGCAGAGCCCGCCATGGGTGGGCACAGGGGTGGCTGCCCCCAGCCTCCTCCTCTGCCCCACCTTGCCAGGACCAGTCCCGGGCACCCACCATGTGTTGGGAAGTATTTTTTGTTTCCTAATAAACCCCACGCTGGGCCACTGGCTTGGTGTGATGAGCAGTCCCTGGTCAGTGCCTGCAGCCAGTCTGGCCCTCTGCACAGTGAGGTGACTGTCCCCTGTGGGAGAGCACAGGGATGGCCCCAGCCAGGGCATCTCTGGGCCAGGAGAAACCTCTCTGTGGGGTCTGCACCTCAGTCTCCCTTCAGCTCGCTGGGGTGGGCTGCTCTGTGGCCAAAGCCCCCCAGCATCCCCCAAAAGCAGCCACTGGGGCAGGGCTTGGCCAGCAGCCACGTGGGCACGGCTACCCACAGGTCTTGTCTGTGCCACAAGACAAGAGCAGCCAGCACAGCTTTCTGCTGCAGGGGGCAGGGTATAGGCCAAGTGGCAGCAAGAGGCTCTGGGGACCTTGGTGTGGGGCTGGTCCTGCCAAGACACCAGAGGTGGGTTCCTGGCCAGGTGCTGTGGAGTGGCCCATGGTGCCCTGGCAGCTCTCCGGGCATTGTTCTGTCTCCGGGAACAATTGCTGGCTCCCGAGGGACGTCCTGTGACCGGACACGGTCCACGGCCCTGTGCTGCCACGGGCCCCTCAGCCCTGAGCTCCTGGCCAGCTGGTGCCCACCCAGCCCCTTGCCCTGGGTGTCAGCCAGGGACCAGGACTGGCCAGGAGATCCAGGGCCCCAGTGCTGTGGGTGAGGAGCTGGGGGCTGCCTGGGCTCTCTGCAGGTGCTGGGGCTGTGGGGACACACACTGGGTCCCATGTCCTTGCCGAGCTGGAGTGGGTGCCCAGGTCCCTGTCACACAGTGCCAGAGCTGCCTCTCACCTCCTGCTCCCTTCTGTGGGGCTGGTGGCACCAACCACCGCAGCCACCCGCTGCCAGGGACTCTGGGCATGGGCAGGGGTCTGTGCCAGCGCTGCCACTCGGGAGGACACGGCCCTTCCTGGGGTCTGGCTGCGCTTCCCACCCAGGGCTCAGCCTGTGCCCGGCACCCCGCAGCAATTGCTTGTGCCCTGGCTCTCCTGTGCACCCCAAAGCCACCCCAACCCCGTGCTGGGGGCATCTGCACTGGCTGCACCAGCAGCAGGGGCTGTGCCAGGAGCTGCCCCGTGCCAGCTCCGTGTGGGGCTGCTGGTGTCACTGGCACCACAGATGCCAGGGCTTCCCCTGTGGAGCCTTCCAGGAGTTGCCGGCCCAGCAGAGGGGAGAGGGCTCTGGTACGTGTGCACGTGTGTGCAAGTGTGATCCCAGCTGGCCAGGCGTGCACACGTGTCTGAGTGTGTCAGAGTGTGTCAGTGTGTCAGTGTGTGTGTCTGAATGTGTCTGCGTGTGTGCGTAATGCATGTGTGTGTGTCTGCATGTCTGAGTGTGTGTGTGTCCGTGTGTGTGTCTGTGTGTGTGTCTGTGTGTGTGTGTCTGAGTGTGTCTGCATGTGTCTGCGTGTGTCTGTGTGTCTGCATGTGTCTGTGTGTCTGCGTGTCTGTGTGTCCGTGTGTGTGCCTCTGTGTGTCTGCGTGTCTGAGTGTGTCTGTGTGTCCGTGTGCATGTCTGTGTGTGTCTGTGTGTGAAGGCCACGCACCGTGTGCCCCAACACCCTGCGTGCCCTCGTGCTCCCATCTGCTGCCCAGGTGTCCAGGTGGCACCCTGTCCTTTGCAGCAGCTGGCTGCTTGTGCAACCCTTCCTGCCGGCGTGTCCCCATGTGTGGGACAGAGGTGACACGCAGCTGGGGTGACCCACCCCGGGAGCACACGGTGCCACGAGAAGTGGTGTGCCAGGGTGTCTCTGCTCCCTGCTGAGGCTGCCCCTGAGTGGCAGTAGGGACAGTGCCCAGCCTGTGCCAGCCCCAGGGGCATTGGCATACAATAGCTTGGGGTACCCGCTCTGCTCCTTGGCTCCCCCAGCACCCTGGCCTGGGCAGCAGCATCATCCTGGTGACATGGTGCTGTCCCTGTCCCTGTCCCCGCCCTGGGAGGTGCCACATTCCTGGGTGCTCCATGGGCTGGTGCTGCCCAGGTCGTAATTTCTGCTGCAATGGAGGTCTGCTGGTGGTGGAGGTTTGACCAGTGGAGGTTTGGAGGTGGTAGAGGTCTGTCTGGTGTCTCTGCCCTGCGTGGCTGTGCCCATTGCTCAGGGGGCACATGGCTCCCAGCCCCAGGAGCTGGACAGGGGTCACCAGCACGGGGTTACTGACACAGTCCCCCGTGGGCTGTGGTTTTCTGTGCGTGACACCCCAATATCTACCTGGAATAAGCTCCCTCCCCAGCCCTGAACCCCAGCACCCCTGGGACTGGCTCCATGTTGTCCCTGCCTTCCCACCTGCTGACCTCTCTGTCCCGGGGCTTCGGAGGAGGCAGGGAAAGCTGCGGTGGGTGGGGTGTGGGTGGGGTCGCGGCACCTCCCTCCAACTCCCACCCAACTTTCCTGGCCTCTCCTCATGGAGCTTTCCTCGCCCTCCACTTCCCCCTTGGGACGGTAATTACCGCAGCAATTAGGAAGACAATTATTCCTGTTGGATGGGAACAGCTTAATCTATTTCTCCCTCCTTTTGGCAGGTTTCACACCACGCCCACCCACGGGTGCTGGAGGGATGCCAGGGCCCAGCCCCTCGCTGGGAGCCCTGCGAGGCTGTGGGTCCAGAGCCCTGGCTGAGAGCTGGGCTGGATGGGAGCCATGTGCCGTCCACAGGGGATGCCACTCACCCTGGCATGGTGCAGCCAGCAGACCCCGACCTGCTGCTGGGACCAGGGGGATGCCAGGCAGTGCAGGGCATGGCCCCCTGGGAGGGGAGTGGGTGAAGGAGGTGTCCCCACACTGGGAGAGGGTGATGAGGTGGGTGGCAAAGGGCTGATGGTGCCCACGGGGTGGGAATGGACGCCAGCATCTCTCTGTCCCACAGGATGTCCCTTCCACAGCAGGGAGGAGAGGCTGGTGAGGTGGTGACCACAGCTCAGCCCTGTGTGTGGGTCCATCCTGCCCAGGATGTTCTCTGTCACCTGGGGAGGAGCAGGGGAGACGTTGCATGTCCCCCACACTGCAAGGAGAGCTGGCAGGGCAGTGCCCTGGCATGTGATATCCCAGAGCCTTCCCTGGCTGATGGCTGTGCCATGCTCACTGGCAGCAGAGAGGCTGGTGGCAACCTCCTCACACCCATCCCTGTGGCTGGCTTGTCCCCAGGAGGCTGCGGGTGGGCACCAGAGGTGCCCCCAGCCCAGCGTGGGTACGCTGCTGCTGCCCAGCCGAGCTCCCCAAGGGCTGTGCTGGGGCAGCCGTCCCGTCCTACCGGTCCCCCCGGCTCGAGGGCTGCGGCCGGGATGCTGCTGGGGAGGCTGGGCCCTGCCTGGGTGCGGCTCGTTACCCACATGGCAGGAATGAGCCGGGCTCGGGCGCCAGCCCCGCACCCTCCGCCCCGCCTGCTCACCTTAAATCCCAGCCCGCCGCGCCCCGCGCACAGACCCGGCTGCCCAGGGCACCATGGAGCTGCTGCCCGGACACCTCCTCCTCCTCCTCCTCACAGCCCTGCTGCCCCTTGCCGCACGGTCCAGCCCGGCCTCGGGCACTGCTGGAAGGGAACGGCCGGGCACAGGTGAGTGCACCTGGGCCATAACCCCACATGCCACTGCTGCCTGGTGCTGCCTGCGTGGTGCCCGGCATCCACGTGGGCAGGGGGCTGTGGGCAAT
The DNA here is from genome assembly GCA_025802355.1 of Corythornis madagascariensis. Taxonomy (NCBI): domain Eukaryota; kingdom Metazoa; phylum Chordata; class Aves; order Coraciiformes; family Alcedinidae; genus Corythornis; species Corythornis madagascariensis. The sequence continues at coordinate 39,777 of JAOYMX010005433.1, forward strand.
CAGGGTCTGGCTCTGGGGTGCTGGGGATGCCCAGCCCCTCGCCCTCCCACCATCCCGGCGCTGTGTCCGCAGTGAAGCCCGGGTACTGTTACCACATCGCGGAGGTGGAGGACCCGCTGGACGAGGACTGCAGCCTCTGCCGAGGCGATGCCTCCTGCTCCCGCTGCACTGGCGACGCCGGCTGCCCCGGTGCCACCAAGTGCTGCCCCAGCAAGTGCGGCTACACGTGCCAGGAGCCGGTGCCGGGTGAGGGCTCGGGCGACGGGGCAGAGCGCCGGTGTGGCGAGCGCAGGGGCGGGCGACGGGAGGGGTGGGCTAAGAAAACCGGGAAGGGGGTGCCCTGGGGTGCCCATGAGCTCTTGCTGGGTGCTGCAGACCCCGGGGGGCACCACGCTGTGCAGTGGAGGAGTGCCCGGGCTGCTGGCGCGTGGGGCTGCGGGGCAGGCAGGCGAGAGGAACAGAAGGGTTTGGCAGCGAGGGGACCAGAGCTGTGCAGACTTCTCCAGGGGATGTCCCCATCCTGTCCCTGTCTCAGCTCATCCCCCCTGACCTCGCAGACTTCTGCTACCTGCCCTCGGTCTGCGGGAACTGCAAGGCCCTTTTCCGACGCTTCTTCTTCAACGCCTCGAGCCAGCGGTGCGAGGAGTTCATCTACGGCGGCTGCGGCGGCAACAGGAACAACTTTGAGACCCGGGGCGAGTGCTCCCAGGCCTGCTCCCACATCGGTAACTAGCCAGTGACACTCAGGAAGCTGCTCCTGCCCCTGGCGATGCCCGGGGAGCTCCCCTCTTGACCCCTGTTCTCCTAGTTACAGGTGCCCGATAGCTCCAACCCGGGGACCTCGGTCCTGTCCCCGCCGGGAACCGTCCCCCGCAGGGCTGGGGGTGATGAGTGGTGCTGCTCAGTGGCTATGCCAGGGGTTGTGGCTCCCCTGGGGATGCTCGCTGGCGTGAGGGCAGGGATGTGTGCCTGCGGAGACGTGGCTGTCCCCTTCTGCACCGTGGTGCCCGGACAGAGGAGCCTGGCCCTCCCCTGGGGCTGTGACACTTCAATACAAGGACGGGTCCTTGGATGAGCACATCTGGGTCTTGTCCTTGCTGCTGCGCGGGCAGGAGCAGGCAGTGCCCATCCCTCTGGGCTGCCCTTCCTTGCTGGGACTGGGTGATGGGAGTCTTTGGCAGCACCCCCAGGGCTCACCCCGGCCACCACCCTGCAGCTGCTGCTGCCCCTGGATGGGATCCCAGCCCCAGCTCTGCCCCTGAGCTGCCGACGTGACCTGTCTGGGAGCTAAAGCGACCTAACGGAGGAGGAACAGTCCCCACCTTGATGGATGCCCAGGGTGGTGCCCATCCCAGGGCCTGCCCCAGACCTGTGTCTGCCCAGCATGAGCTGAGCCCCATCTTCTGTGGGACCATCCCCTCTCCATCAAGACCCAGGCGATGCCGGGGCTGCCCCAGGAGCACAAGGAGCTGCCCCAGGGCCAGCCCAGCACTGATGAGACTCAGGGGTGGCTGGAGGTGACCAGGCACACGGTTTATTGCTGGAGGTGGTGAGGAGGGGACAGGCCAGCTGGGGTCCTTGACCACCCCATGTCCCCTGATGTCTTCCTGCCACAGAGGAGCTGCTCTCCTGTCACACAGCGTCTGGAAAGGAGGAGGATGTGCTGTTAGGGAGGCCTGCAGCTATGGGGACAAGGAGACAGTGGCCATGGTTGCCATGCTCTGCCTCTGGCCAGAGCTTCATCTTGCTCCTGTCCCCTTGCCCTGAAAACTCATCTCTGCTGGGAGCAGAGCAATGGGGCAGCAGCAGCAACCGGCCCTGTGGTGCTGCCGAGCTGGCAGCATGCTGAGGGCTCTGCCCAGAGGCGTCTGTTGAGGGCATCTGCACATTCCCACCCTGCCTGCAACGTACAGCACCCTGCCACGGGGCACTCAGCTGGGGGACAACGCCGGGGTTCTGGCTGGCCGAGCCACATCTCACCTCCTGGGGTGCCCGTGCAGACGCGGCCGCAGCTGGTGCGGGTGCACCTCTGTCCCCAGGGGCACTGCGAGTGGGCCTCGCACTCCTCCCTGCACCGCCCGGCACCGTGCCGTGGCACAGCCACGGTGTCACTCTCTGTGGGTGGGAGACACCATCACTTGTTGGCTCTGAGCTGAGGCCGTGTGTGCTCATCACTTGCATGGGCAGAGAGGGTGGTGTGGAGAGAAGGATGGGGGCAAAGCCTGTCCCTGGAGTGGGGAGGGTGCAGCATCTCACGGGCACAACCACCTTGGCAGCCCCTGGCACAGGGTTCCAGCACAGCCACAGCGCGGGATGCTCGCTGGGGAGGGAGGGCCAGGGTCCCCCTGTGGGACCCCGCGCTCTGTCCCTGGGGGCTCAGCCGGGTGGGGGACCCTGCACCCCGGTGCCAGGGGCTGACCTGGCAGAGAGGCCGGCGTGCAGACGTGGCCGCAGCCGTTGCTGCAGCACTTGTGTCCCCAGGGACACTGCTCGTCGAAGCTGCAGAGGTCCATGCAGGTCCCTGCTTCCCTGGGGATAGGGCACACTCCCACCCTGCCTGCAACGCGCAGCACCCCGCTGTGAGGCACCCGGCTGCGGGCACCTCACCCCGGGGCACCCCACGGAGCCTCGCCTGGCTCCGGGAGACCTGCCTGGCTCTCACCTCCAGGGATGTCCACGCAGACGCGGCCGCAGCCGGTGCTGATGCACCTCTGTCCCTGGGGACACTGCGCGTCGGCCGCGCACTCCTCCGCGCACTGGCTGTCCCAGCTCTCTGCGGGGACACGGTCACCCCTGTCACCCAGCCGCCCTCGGGGGGCTGGCGGCCACCTCCCCCCGGACAGGTACCTCTGGGCACGGCCAGGCACTGCCAGCTGCAGCCGGTGTCGCAGCACTTCTCGTCCCGCCGGCAGACGCTGTCGTCCAGGCACCGGCTCCCGCGCCTGCGCCGGGGGTCCCAGCACGGCTCTGCCGGGGGGCACCGCCCGGGGTGCTCTGGGGAAAGGAGGGGACCCCGGCAGCGGTGTGGGGGGGGTCCCAGCCCCGCTCGTGCCCGCTGCCCGTTGCGGGTGGCAGGGCTGGCCGGGCTCACCTCGGGCGGGGCGGGTGCAGCTCATGGCGCAGCCGGAGAAGCAGCACTTCTCCTGCCGGGGACAGTCCCTGTCGTGGGTGCAGGAATCCTTCTCCGCGCACGGCTCCGGGCCCTGCCGCGGCCTCACCTTCGGGCACTCGCCGGGTTTGTCTGAGAGGGGCGGAAAGGGGCAGCGGGGGCGGGGGGCGGGCACGGGCACCCCCCTGTGCTGCGGGTACCTGGCCCGACGCCTTCACCCCCGGGGGTGTCTGAGCGTGTGCCCCGCGGCAGCACCGACCCCCATCCCCAGCCCCAGGAGGTTTGCCAGCGTGCCCGGCGGCGTGTGGCACCGCCGTCCCTGTGCCCGCCTCCTCACCTTGTTCGGGGGCCGAGCATACGGGGCCGCACCGGCTGCTGCAGCATTTCTCAGCCCTCGGGCACTGCCAGTCCCCAGCGCAGGGGGGCCCACAGGGTCCTGCGGTGGCTGCTGCCTCCTCGGCCATGGGGCAGATGCCCGGTTTCTCTGGGGGGCAGGAAGCAGCAGGGCTGGGGTGCGGGTGGTGATGTCTGGTCTCTCCCATCGAGACCTGCACCCCCCGGAGCTGGAGGGTGACCCCTGCCCACTGCTGCCCTGCCCCTGCCCTTCTTGGCATGGGGCCGAGCCGCTCGCACCTGGGGATGGGGGCAGGCAGGTGTAGTCGCAGCCCAGCAGGCAGCACTTCTCCTGGCCAGGGCACTCGGCGTCACGCCAGCACCGGGCTCTGCAGTCGTAGCTGGGGAACAGCCCGGCATGGGCTGGGCAGAAGCCAGCCTTCCCTGCAGGGCACGGTGCGGGGTGGCTGCGGTGCCCCCAGGATGGCTGCACGGATCCGCACCGCAGCCTGGCCGCCCCCGTGGGGCACCACAGCCCCTTGGCACCGTGGCTCCAGGTGCTCCAGGCACCTCAGCACGGCTCTGCCGTGGCGAGAACCACGAGGCTGGCACCAGACCGCTCCGCCCAGGGTGTGTGGAGAGGAGCTGCCATCACTGCCATGCCTCTGCAGCTTCAGCTGCTCCCCGTGTCTCACCTTGGCGCTCAGAGCTGCAGAGCCCCGCACAGCGGCCGCCGCAGCACAGCTCCCCAGTGCCACAGTCTGTGTTGCTCCAGCACCTTGTCCCCTCCTGCCAGGTTGGCACAGCTGTGGGGGCCCCTGGGAGGCAGACAACTCATGGCTGCTTGCAGAGCTGGAGGTGCCAGCAGGGACCAAGACACAACTGTCCCCTCTGTCAGTGCCAGGCTCCCACCCAGCCCCACTCTGCGACCTCCACCCCAGCCCTCACTGGAAAGCTGGCACTACCCTGGCCACACAGGCACCTGTAGGACTGCAGCAGCTTCTGCCCTGCACATGCCAGGAGGTCCCAGCTGCGGTGTGGGGCAGCTTGGCACTTGGGGATGCTGAGCTGGATGGAGAGCAGGATCCCACAGCCCTTCCCTTCTGCTTTGCCGAGGTCCCCATTTCCTCGGGTCCTGGCACCTCTCCTGGCACAGCCGTGAGAACCAGGGTGGGCAGAGGTGCCGAAGCTCCAGGATGGATCCTGCCTCCCTCACCTTGGTCGTGTGCGTGGCACTCCCGGCTGCACTGCTGCTGACAGCACACCTCTGACGGGAGGCAGTCCTGGTCCTGGTGGCACCTCCGCGGGGTGGTTGGAGCAGGGCTGGTGTCCTCTGCACCGCGGTGCCAGCCGGGAGGAGGTGAGAGCGGGATGGTGACCTTGCCAGGGGGTGGCTTCACCATCCCCTTGCCAACCCAGCACCCACCTGGGACCCACGCGGTGTGTCCCCACCCCAGCCCCCCTCCGCCCTGGTGGCACCGCGTCCCCAAGTGCGCACGGCCAGGTGACGCCGGTGCACGGCTGCAGTGCCCGCTCCTGTGGCACCATGTCAGCGTGGGGAGGGTGCTGCTGGCCCCCGGCACTGCCAGGCTCACCGTGCAGCGGTGCCAGGCAGGTGAGCCCGCAGGAGAGGGGGCAGCACCTGTCGCTGCCCGGGCAGTCGGCATCCTGGGTGCAGGGGTCCTGGCACAGCGGGATGGTGCTTGGCGGGGGTCTGGTGGGGCAGACGCCGGGTTTCACTGGGGACAGCGGCGCGATGTCAGGGACTGGCAGCGGCTCTTCTGCCAGTCCCAGCAGAGCACGGGGCCCTGGTTGTGCCACAGATTTGTGCCTCGGGGTGGATGCGTCACCGTCCCCATCCAGTGATGGTGAGCCGAGAGTCTCCCGGTGCCCTGCTCCCGTCCAGCCCCGCCGAGCCTTACCCTGCACCGGCTCCAGGCAGGCAGAGCCGCAGCGCAGGCGGCAGCACTTCTGGGCACCCAGGCAGTCCTTGTCCTCCAGGCAGGGGAAGGAGCAGGGGACAAAAAGCTCCTCGGGGGCAGCCGCGGGGCAGGCGCCGGGTTTCTCTGCAACGCCAAGTGGCGAGGGCCCAGGAGGGGAGGCTGTGGTGGCAGCATCCCTGGGCAGCGCCGGGAGACCCCACCTGACGGACCCCTCTGCCCGACCCTGACAGACTCCGCTCCATGCCCCCGTCCCGGGCACCTCCACACCCCCATGCCAGCCTTGAGGCTGCCAGCAACACACGGAGAGCTGCTTCATGGCAACGGGGATGGCACAGGGATGGGGACAGGGATGAGGGAGAAGGGTGCTGCCTGGTTTAGAGGTGGTGATGGTGGCTGTGCTGTGGGGTGTACCTTCTGCCGGGGGGGTGCAGCGGAGCCGGCAGTCCCAGGGGCAGCACTTGTGCCAGCCGGGGCAGCTGGAGTCGTTGGCACAGAGGGAGGGCTCCAGGCGCAGGCAGCGTGTAAAGTCCCGAGGGCACCTCCCTGGCTTCTGAGGCTGCCCTGGGGTGGGATGGTGGCATCAGGGCAGTGCCAGGCAGAGTTTTTCACCCTCCATGCCCTGGGGAACAGGCAAGGGTCTCCTCTGTGGGGCACAGGGCGCCGGATCATGGCGTGAATCCTGGGGGAGCAGAGTCCTGGCAGGACCTCAGGCTCTTTGGGGCTCCAGCCCAGGGGCTGGGCTGCCACTGACCCTCTCTCACTGACACAGCAGTGCCTGGCTGATGACAATGCCAGGGCTGCCAGGCAGAGGCAGGGACATGTGCATCTCTGCTGCCCTGGCAGAAGCAGGACAGGTTAGATCAGAGACAGCTCGGGACTGCTGTAGTCCCACAGCACAGCCTGGCACGGCACGGGGCTGTGCCCTCGCAAGGCAGCAAGTGCCACAGGGAGTGTCGCTGGCCCTGCCAGGGAGGAGCCAGGACGAGCCAGCACCGTCTGGAGGTCGGGATCCATCCTTGAGCGTCCTACTGCCCCAGCATCCTCTCACTGCGAGCGGGAGCTGCCTCCTCTTCTTCCTCCTCCTCCTAGCACCCTGTGCGCATCTTGGCCGTTCTGGGAATACGGGAACAGCCCTGCCCATGCCCCAGGCGTGGGCGAGCTCCAGCTGCTGCCTGTGCCCGGCTCAGGGGGCAAACGGCCCTTGCCAACCCCCGCGCTGTTTGGGCTGCAAACAGAGTCGCTGCCGGGAGGTTTTGCTCCCAACAGCAGCTGTTTGGTTAAAACAAAGAGGCGACGCGGCTGTTCTCTCGGGGAGGGCAGAGCATGGCCCCAGCTGGGCACCTCCGCCTGGCATCGCCCCCGTGGCGCCGGGGGAGCTGTGCCCAGGAAGCGGCACCCGCAGCCCGGGCCCCTCTGCCAGGGTCTGGGTCTCCGTGGTCAGGACTGCAGGCAGGAGGGGGAAAGGGCAGGGGGCCAGGAGTACAGCCTGGCACTGCAGGACCATGGGGACGGGGGTCCTGGCAGCCCTGGCCTCCTGCCCAGCCCCTGCCAGCCTCCTCCTCTCCCCCACCTTTGCCACATGTCCCCGGGGTGCGGTGGGGGGCACAGGGGGCAGGTGGGGGTCTGGGGGATGCACACATGCCAGTGCAGCCCGACTTGGGAGCGATTCCCCGAGGCAGTGAGGCTGTGGTGCTGGAGCCCCATCCAGCAGGGACACGGTGCCCACCAGCACATGTCGGGCAGTGCCAGTGTGTGTCTGGCAGGGATAGTGGGGACATGGCAGGGGCATGGTGAGGCCAGGGTGCCCGTGCCAGGCAGCTGCTGGGTTTGCCCACCTGTACTCACCGCCGTTCTCCTCTGGTGCAGTGCCCGACTCGGCCCTGAGCAGGAGGAGCCGGAGGAGGAGGAGGAGGAGGAGGACACCCGTCCTCATGGTGCTGCCAGGGATGTGGCGTCTGCAGCTGAGCTGGGACTGGGTTTGAGGTCTGGCGAGGGTGCCCAGGGTGATGGGGCAGCTGAACCCGGGCTGCCAGCCGTGGCAGCCTCGCCGTGCCGCAGGCAGGGAGGGCAGGAGGGGCAGGAGGAGGGGCAGTTCCCAGAACCCGCCGGCACCCCGCCAGCCATCCCGCTTATCTCCGGCCGAGCTGCGCTGTCGGGTCAGGGCGACCCATGGGGCCAGGGCGGGCAGCTGGGGTCGGGAGGCTGCGGGTCCCCCTGTTCACAGCCCCTGCCCCGCTGCCGCCTGTCACCCCCTGCCTGGGTTTCCCCTCAGCCCCGCTCACCCCTCGCCTCTGAGGGTTGGGGTCATGGACAGACCCCCCACGTCTTGGCCCTGGGAGCAGTCACAGGGGCTCTGTCACCACGATGCCACCTGCAGTCGGCTGTGGCATCTCCTGTGTGGGAGAGGTGCCCTAGGCCAGCTTGGTGTCCCAGGACGGCGAGGGGACCGGGGAACCAGTGAGTCCTGACCTGGCCCCTGGCACTGCTCCCTGCCCCCCTCCCAGTCCTGGTGCTTCATCTGCCCTGACTCGTGACTGATTTTCCAACCAGGCTTTCAAACTTTGGGATGCAAATAAGCCCTTCCTCGGTGCAAGGAATCCGAGGGAACTGGTTCCTGCACCCCGTGACTGCCGGGGGGACATTACTGTGTGCCCCAGACCCAGCAGGATGGTCACCACGGGGCGATGGTGCCCAGGGTCACCTGCATGGAAAAGGGAACCTCTCCCTGTGCTAGGGCAGCGCTGCCTGCATGGACTGCTGCCAGGCCCCTGCCCACACCTCCCTGCCCATACCTCCCTGCCCACACCTCCCTGCCCGTGCGCAGCCAGGGCTGCCAGCACCTCCAGGGAACCCGCCGCAGAGCACAGGGACCGTGACCCGGAGCAGGAGGAAGCCATGGGCCGGTTTATTCCGTTTCAGTGCTGGGGCTGATGGGGACACAGGGCTTTGCCTCCGTGCCCAGGCTGCCGGGAGCCTTGGCCTGGCGTGGGCGGTGCGGGCGGAACACGGTGCCCGATGGCACGGCTGGGAGGGGCTGGGGGTGCTGGGCACCCCGGCCTGGAGCCATCAGAGCGATGCCGGTGCCGTGTTGCTGGTGGTGCAGAGGGTCTGGTGCAGGGATGGGGGGTGTCTCTGCTCACCCATGGGGTGTGATGGTTGCGGGCTGGGGAGCGGCCCCAAAACTGCAGCTCCTAGTGCAGCCCCTCCTGGCCAGGGCTAGGCTGTGCCTGGGGGTGATGGATGAGGTGGTCAGTGCAGGATGGGTGCTCCTGCCCGGGGTACCCCACCCTGGGCACCCCTCAGTCATCTCTAGGCAGTGCCCGGCCAGTGGGACCCAGGAGATTGCAGGTGGCGGGTCTCAACCTGCAGAGGGGGGACGCAGCTGCGGCCACAGCCCAGCAGGCAGCACTTCTGGCTGGGGGGACAATCCCTGTCCTGCAGGCATGGGAGAGGGCACTTGGCTGCCTGGTCACCATCAGCCATGAGGGGACAGAGCCCAGGCCGTGCTGGCATGTGTGAAGAGAGGGAGGGGTGAGGGGCTCACCCCTGGGAGCAGGACACCCCTCCGGGCTGGGGGAGCTGCCCTGCCTGCAGCGGGTGAGCCCCTCGCCCAGCTCCTGCCCCACCGCCCAGTCCCCCTGCTCTCATTGCCCCTTGGGGAGGCCACGTGAAGTGTCAGCCCCCAGGGAGGGTGGGTACAGCCCAAGGGGTCTCTGCCCTGGCCAGTGGGTCTTGCCAGTGACTTTACCCTCAGTGGGTGTTTTGCAGACGCGGCCGCAGCCGGTGGAGCAGCACTTGGTGTCCCCGAGGCAGTCACCGTCGGTGTCACACAGCTCCAGGCAGGGTCCCAGGGAGCCCCTCAGCACCACGGGGCACACGCCAGCCTTCACTGTGGCACGGCGGCTCCCTGGCGACAACAGGGACAGCAGCTGTGCCAGGATCCTGCTTCCCCCAGCCCTGCTCCTGGCGTGGTTTCTGTCTCCACCCTGCCCACCATCCTGCCCCCTCCTGTCCCCATCCTGCCCCTAGTCCTCTCTCCCAGAGCCCCGTCCTGCTCTCCGCTGCTAGCCTCACACCCACACCAGTCTGTCCCACTGAGACCAGTCACAGCTCAGTATGGGATGCCAGCTGGCAGCTGGATTGGTGACCCACAAGCCTGGCCGTGGTCCCCACCAGCACCCAGCCCAAGTAGGGTGCAGGATGGGGTGTCAGAAGGGGGGTGTCAGGAGAGGCCGCAGAATAGGATGCAGGTCCGTGCCCACTTGGTGCCATCGGCCGTCTGTCACGGAGGAGAAGGGCATGGGGATCTCTTCTCACGGTGCTCCAAGAGCCCGATCCTGCCCAGGGCTGTGCCCGGGGTGGGTGTGCAGCACCAGCAGCCACAGCCAGCGGCACACGTTCCCCGGGGCCTGGACGGCTGCCACCAGCTGCACACTCGGTTGGGCACAGCCGCTGGGGCTTGTCCGGCGGCACGGCCGGGCACACGCCGGGCTTGGCGGGGGGTATGAGCCGTGCCACCACCCGCGCGGCTGCGGGGAGGCCGTGGAGTGACTGCGGGGCAGCTATGGGCAGTGCCAGAGACACACAACGCTTGGCTGGGGGGCTGCGGGTCTGGCCCTGGGGGGGAGCAGAGCCCACGGTGCCCACCTGTGGGAGCAGGGGTGGCGGGGCCGTACCTGTGCCCGGGGGTACGCAGGCCAGCCTGCAGCCAGAGAAGCAGCACTTGTGGTGCCCGGGGCAGTCGCGGTCGTCGGCGCAGTGGTTGGAGCAGGCGGCGGTGCCCCTCCGGGCGCTCTTCTGCGGGCACAGCCCGGGTTTGGCTGGAGGGGAGGGGCAGCTGGGGCTCGGTGTGCAGCCAGCCCGGCCCCACGGCACCCGCGGCTGCCCCGCTGAGCGATGGGCAGCGGACCCGCGAAGCTGCCCCGCGGCATGGGGACGGCCTGGCCACCTCACCTGGCTCTGCGCGCAGGCAGCGGGCACAGCAGCCGCTGGCACAGCACTTCTCCCCGGGGCTGCACGCCGTGTCGTTGCGGCAGCCGGTCCCGCAGCTCGCCCCGAGGGCAGGTCTGTCTCGGGGGCAGTAGCCCGGGCTCTCTGCAGGGGGAGATGCTCCGTGCAACAGGCTGGCAGCAGGGGCACCCGCGCGGGCGCCGTTCTGCACCCGCATCCCACCCCTCGGTCCCCGAGCTGGCATCTCCCGGCGGAGCTGGTGGTACCTGTGGTGGGGAGGAGGCAGATCCTGGCCTGCCCGCTCCGGCAGCACTTCTCGGCTCCGGGGCAGCTGTGGTCGGAGAGGCAGAAGAGCCTCGCTGGGCGCGGGGCTCCGCTCCCTGCCGGCGGGCACTCACCCGCTTTCGCGGGGACGGGCAGGGCACCGAGGGACCAGCGTCCCCGCAGAGCCCGGCGCGGTGCCCGGGTGGGCACGATGGCAGCAGCCTGGTCCCTGGCACGGTGCTGCTGCGCCGGGGTGTGCGGCAGCTCCACGCAGAGCGCCAGGAGTGCCAGGAGGAGGGTGCGCTTGCCCGGCATCGTGCCGCTGTCAGGGAGCCGTGCTGCTGGGCACCGGCCGGGATTTAAACCCTGCTGGGGTGGGGAGCGGTCGAACCGAGCTGCTCCTTCCCACGGCAGCACCGTGTCAGGACCGTGGGAATGCCGGGCATGAACAATCTGGCTCAGGGGACACTCCCGGGCAGCACCGGGCTCTCGGCCATGGCTGACACATCCTCCACTGTGCCCTTTCCAGGTCACCGGTGACCCGCGAGCAGCCGGGAGGGGGGGACGAGCAGCGCTCACGGGGCCCTGGTGCCCAAGCAGGGATGGGATGCAGGGAAGCAGAGGCCTGTGCCCGGTCCTCAGTGCCCACCCTGTCCTGCCTGGAGAGCATCACCAGCTGCCTGCCGGCGCATGAGGCACAGGGAGAGGTGCCAGGGAGAGCCATGCACTCCTGAGCAGGGGAGCACCAGCCTGCACCCACACCACAGGGACAGGGAGAGCCAGCCCAGGTAGTGGGCACGGGGCTGTGCTGGGCACGGTGTGGGGCTCACCCGGGAATGGGGGACAGCTGTGCTCTGTCCCTTGCCAATGGCAGGGACCTGGGGGACCCAACCCCTTGAAGGCAGGTGGGACTGGTGGTCTCTGGCCCTGAGGACTGGGAGCAGGAGCCCTGGGTCTGTCTGTGCCAAGGTGAAGGAGCCAGTGAGATGGAGTAACCCCGGCCATGGGGTCAGGGCACCCCTTGGAGACATGGTGCAGCCAGCTGGCACTTGTCATGTAGAGCCTTTCCAGGTAGCCCTGGCAGCAGCACCAGCTCCCAGCAGCAGCTGTGGTGGGCAGGGTGAGGCTGGGAGCAGGCAGAGCTGATGCCAGCCTGGGAGTGCAGTGGGACAGACAGACAGACGGCCACAGCCATGGCAGGGAGAGGCTGCTTTATTGGTGAGGGTGCAGGAGGCTGCGGCGCACCCCAAGCAGGGGACCCCGGTGAGGAAGCTGAGGCTGAAGGCTCCAGGGTAAGGGGGGGATGGTGCGAGGCTGGGGCCTGGGCGTGGGACCGGCATCGGGCAGCAGCTCCCCTGTGGCCGGGCTGGCAGGAGGCGGCCGCGCCTGCAAAGGGAGCAGAGGGTGGTAAGCAGGGCAGGCGTGTGGATGCTGTGCTATGGGTGCCACGGGTGCCCGACTGACCTCAGTGGACGGGCGTCATGCAGGAGACCTTGCCACAGCCGTTCCGGCAGCACTTCTGGGCCCCAGAGCAGTTGGAGTCGGTCTTGCACTGGTCCACGCAGGGGGCGAGCATGGGGATCCCCGGGTTGATGGGTGGGCACGTGCCAGGCTTCTCTGCGAAGGGACACAGCATGAGACCCACTGGCTCTGGCGTTAGGTGCTCCTGGAGTGGCAGGCATGGCCCTGGCCTTTGGCTGCCACATCAGAGGGACACCCACGCTGGCTGGCAGCTTCCCCACCCCACAGCTCTGCCCGTTGGTGCTCCCATCAGTCTGCGCCGATGGGGACGTGTCTGAGGGCCATGTGGCACAACAGCCCCCATGGTGGCTGGCACAGGACACATGGCCATGACAGTGGCACTCATGGCACGTGGGCTCAGCACAGACCACCCATGCCCTGGCTGCGTGGGCCCTGCCCAGCCATCATCCCACTGCCTGCCAGCACCAGGGTCCTGGCTCGGCACCGTGCCATCCCCCGCTGTGGCACAGCAGGGCCTGCTCTGTCTCTGCAGGTGGCCACGGAGACACCGCAACCTCCACTTCACATCCACGTGTTTGCAGACGGGGGTCTCAGCTCCCACCCCCCTCTGCTGTGGCCACTCTGAGGCACGACCGGCATGGTGAGGGTACCCAGCTGGGCACTGTGGAGCCGTGTCCGCCACAGAGCCGAGGATGACACCGTGGGGAGATGCTTGCCGGGCACGGTGCTGGGAGACAGTGCAGTGCCCACGTCCCCCAGGGTGAGCGGGCAGGGTGGGCTGCTGGAGGAGTGGTACAGGCCCCTGTCCTCTGCACCGGCCCTGGCATCGCTCGGAGCTATCTACTCAACCCCCTGTCCCACCAGGAGGAGTGTGGGGGTGTGCATGGCCCCCCAGGAGCACACCCCCACCCTGCCCAGCCCCCCGCACAGCCTCCAGCAGCTGGGCTGCAGCCAGATGGGCAGCGGGTGCCCAGACCCACGGCTGCTGCCACAGCCGGAGCACCGGTGCCTCTGCCAGGCCCAGGCTGGCGGGCTGGGAGCAGGAGGGAGTGTTACCATCGGGCTTCTGGCAGGCCCTGCCGCAGGCCGCCGGGCAGCACTTGAGGGTGCTCTCGCAGTCGCCATCCGACTGGCACCCCAGGGTGCAGTTCCCTGCTTCCGTCGCCGGGTCCGGGCACACGCCGGCTTTTGCTGCAAGGCAAAGGTGGAGGGCGTGGGTGGGCGCCGGGGCTGCCGGCCCGTGGCGGGAGGTGCCAGGGCTGGGTGCAGGGATGCTGCTGAGCCCGGCTGCACCGGGCACCGGCTGGCACTCGGCCCCATCCCCGACCCCAGCAGGCCCCGCGGCTGGGAGTGATGCTGGCTGCCCGCCCAGGGCGCGCTGAGCCGAGCCAAGCGAAGCCGAGCTGAGCCGAGCCGTGCTCTCATACTCACTGGTGACATTCTGGGCGGATGCTGGAGGTGGCTCTACCCAGAGAGCCAGGAGCCCGGCCAGGACGAGCACGCTGCGGGCCTTGGGCATGGTGCGGGAGCCGGTGCTGCGCCTGCAGGGCCGCCCGGCCGCCCTTTAAGCTCCTCTCCAGGTGGGGCCGGCGGGCTCGGCCTTCCGGGTGTCTGCCAAGGGCCGGGCAGGGCCAGGCTCCCCCTTCGCGCTTGCACAACCCGAGTATCAGGTATCTGCCGCTGCTGGCTGCCGACCAGGAAGGGGGAGCCTCGAGGAGACCGGGCGGCCACGCCAAAAACTGGCCCAGCAGGAACGGCAGCCAAACAGCATCAGCCACGGCCCCCGTGCGCCGCACGCCGGCCCCCGGCCACTGAGCCAGTCAGGTCACAGGGTGTCACAGCCCTGCGCGGGGCTTGGCCGGAGGAGGCCACGAGGACGTGGCCCCGTGTGTGGCTCAGCCAATGGAGGCCACGGGGACGCGGCCCCGCCGGCGGGGAGCGTGGCGGGCGTGGGTGCGCCAGGCACCGGGCACGACCCATCCCGCCACCGCCTCCGCCGGTGCTGCAACCGCCGCTCGCCCGGCTCCTGCCCCAGCCTCTTGTTCTCCAGCTTTCACGCCTCAACTGGAGGGCCCTCCGTGCTGCCCGGGGCTCCGAGCGGCCACCCACCGCGGGGCTCCCCCATGCCACCCTGGCAGCCGTGGGAGCTCCATCTACCCGGCCTCGGCCTTGTCGTGCCACCCCCACCATCCTTGCGGCCTCCAGCAGCCCCGGGGATGTGGCCCGGATCATCCGGCAGTGCCGGTTGAGCGAGTGGCTGTTGGGGAGTAACCCACCGACATGCTCTGGCTGCCCGCCCAGCGCTGCGGGGCACGGCGGTGCCGGGGGCCGCACGACCCCAGAGCCCGGCGCACGGTGGCTGTGGGGACACCCCTCCAGCCGCACACGAGCTGCCCTCCCCGTGCCGGATTCCTCGCCGTGCCTGCCTGGCAGCGGCTGTGAGCTGGGCTTTGTTTGGGCAGGCCCAGCCAAGTGGCCCAGATCACTCTGCGTGGCTGCTCTGCTCTCATCAGCGTTCACCGCCCTGACAGCTCCTGACAGCTCCCATCTCCTCCCCAGGCACTGCCAGTGCTGCTGTGATTCCGCTGGGGCTGCTGAAGGAAGGGGAGCAGCCCAGCTCTGAGCCGGGGGGTCCCCGAGGACCCCACTCCTTTTGATCACAGCTCCTGGTTTTCCCTCAACATCTTGGGACATTCGGCTGCTGTCACCACATGGGTCCCTCCACATGGTGCCAGTGCTGCCCAGCTGGAGCATGGGCTGGGAAGCAACCCCAGAGCGCCTGACTCCCTGGGCCTCATCCTGTGCACAGTGCCAGGCTGAGCCCCTCCTGTGCAGGGAGGAGGGTAAGAGCTGCCCCATCACCAGCAGTGTGCTGGCAGAGGTGCCAGAGCAGCCTCAGCTCCAGGCTGGAGCATCCCACGGACCCACGTGGGCAAGGGGTGCGTGGGACTGGGGACGTGGTCATAAGCTGGTGTCCACTCTGCCAGGGCCTGTCTCCAGGTAATTTAACCCCACGGTCAGCAACGTGGCACGGAGAGGGTGGCAGTAAGTCAGGAACTGTTTGTCTTTGCCCGCGGTCCCCTCCCTGCCGTGGGTGTTTATGCAGGAACAGGAGCTGGTGTGGACAGCACAGCCACCTGCCCGGGCACCTTCACCGTGCTGGGAGCAGCAGCTGGCACATGGGGAGGGGGCATAGGTCAGGGGTGGTGGGGAGAGCAGCAGGGCCACCCTTGTGCCCATGCTCTCTGTGCTGGGGTGCTCAGCAGCTGGGTGCCAGGGAGCTGCCAGTGAGGCTGCTGGGACCTGGCCAACCTCAGGTGGCCGGGAAGCTCCCGCTATGCCGGCGTGGCCGGGCCCCACTGCCGCTAGCGCCGAGGGGAACTGGGCTAGACTGGTGTTTCCAGCTCAGTCGGGACTCTGGCACTGCCCACCCAGCACCACTCAGCGCACCGGGCAGGGACGGCCTCAATGGCCCACTGTGACTGAGCTGCTGCTCCTGTGCTGGCAGCTCCTGCCTTTGAGGGTTATGGCCTTGGTCTGATCCCGTGGTCACTCTGCCCAGCGCACGGGATGCCCTCGGTGCCAGCGGTGAGCAGCCAGAGCGCAGGTACCGGCAGCCAGGCTGCACCAGGGCAGCTGGATAGGAGCGGGTGGGAGCCCAGAAACAGAAGACACGGAGGAAGGTGAGAGCAGTGGGGAGCAGTGTGAGCGTCAGCGGGTTTGCCCAAGGTTGTGCCATGGCTCCAGTGTGCCCAGTTGGCTGCTGCGTGGCCGATCCAGCCGGAGCTGCCCCCAGCCAGCCAGAGCCGGAGTGGGACTAAAGCTGTTGGCAGCAGGGCCAGCCCACGCAGCTGGCATTGCTTTCCAGGAGACAGAAGCACTTTGGCTCCTGTCCCCGGTGCGTGGCATTCGAGATGCTGCTGTCCCCACCCTGGCGCTGCCAGCGCTTCCCCCACAGAGGCTGTGGGGAGCGCGGGGTCTGCCAGTGTGGCCACGGGCAGCTGACCCCATGCCAAGGCATGTCCTGCAGAGGATCCCAGCTGAGGGTGCATGATCAGCAACCCTGACCCCACAGCTCTTCCCCACAACATCCCCGAGTGCCAGTGCCCGCTGCTGCTCAGCCTGGTCACGCCAGCTGCACCCAAGCCCCGTGGGCAACAGTAGCTGCTTCATGGCAGCAGGGGAGGTGCCGGAGTCACGTCTGCCTCCCTGCTGAGGCAGGGTGGTCAATGATTAAAAGGGGAATGTTGCTGGGCCAGGCAAGGTGCCCCGGGCATCTACCTGGTCTCCCGCTGCTGGCACGGCACAGAGTGGGCAAAGTGGGGGGCAGCAAGAGCGGACACCCCTTCCTCTGGGGTCAGCTCAGGGTCCATGGGCTGCGTGCAGGGGCAGACACACAGGGAACTGAGTGCTTCAGAGCACAGCTGTGCCCAGGCTGCCAGTCTGAAGGTTGGTACCAGCACCCCACGGGCAGGATGGCACCTGCTGCACCACTACATCCTACCGTTGCCAAGTTCCCACGCTGCTCGCATGGCACACACCTCACGGCTTGGTGATGGTGCCCGTGGGGTACCTCGATGCTGGGGAAGCGCCCGGCTCTGTGCTGGTGTCACTGGTCTTACCTGCTCATCCCACGAGGGACCCCCAGCCCGAACCAACCTTGGAGTGCCCCAGGAGCCACCCTGTGCCCCCACCACTCACCCTTTGCCCTGGGAACCGCAGTGGCTGGCAGCAGCTGGGCACACAGGGCCAGGATGCCCACGAGCAGGACACAGGTGGTCTTCATGGTGCTCCTCGCAGGTGCTGGATGGCCAGAGCAGGCTGGTGGGGGTTTATATCCGCATGGGGAGGAGCTGCCACACACATCACTGAAACTCTTGATGCCTTTCACAGTAGTGCCCAGGGCACCAACAGCCCCACGAGGTGTTATTGCCTGAGAAATCATTTACCATGGCCCTGTCCCAGCTCCAGCAGCCAGGCTGCAGAGGCTGCAGCCAGGGTGAGGATATCAGCAGCCAACAGCACCCACCCCACAGCCAAGGGAGATGCAGCCACAGGCCAGGGCCACCCCCATGGCCACGGGGAGCCCAGAGAAGGGGCTCTCTGGTTTGGGAAGGAGAGGACAGAGGGCATAGGGGCAATGCTGGTACATCTAGAATGGCCCAGAGGGTGTGGATGGGACTTTCTCCTCAGGACTGCAGGACCAGGGGAGACCCACAGCAAGGTACAGAGGGCAGAAGGTCTCCTCACTGAGCTGTGGGACTCAGCACTGCAGATGCCAAGCACTGCCCAGGTGTGACAAGCGATGAGACAAGTTTATGGGACAGGAACCCAGTGAAGACTGAGCAGGAGGATGCTCCCTGGGGCAGTGGCTGTGGCACGGGGACGTACTGAGACGGAGCAGCTGGAGATCCGTCCCTGGCCATGAGGACCCAATGCCCGTCTGCCCCAGCCCTGGCACGGTGCCCACATCCTGCTGCGCCTGCCCGCGGGTGGCAGCCGGCCGGGTCCCCGCGGGCGAGCTTGGCCTCGGGGGAGCGGAGCGTGGGAAGCCTGCGCTGGGCGCACCCGCTGCCCGCGCCGTGCACCCAGCACCATTCCTCCGCGGGGACAGGCGGGTGGCTGGGTGCCATCGCGTCAGCAGGCACGTCCCGGCAGACGGGTGCTCCGGTGGGGTCAGTGCCAGGGCTCCCTTTCACCCCGCCACGCAGCAGCACCGGCGGGACAGGGTGGGGAAGCCCGAGGTTAACTGTGCGGGGAGGTCACCGAGTGCCCGGTGCAGCCAAGGGTGACTGTGCTGGGAGTGAGGTCTGCTCTGTGCCATGGGGGCCCTGTGGCACTGACACTGCCATACCCTGACACTCTGGGGGTCTGCACCAGGGCACATCTCACTGCTGCACTACAGCCACGCTGGGACGGCCCATCGTGCCCCCCACCCCCTGCATGGCAAAGGGCACAGACAGGTGCTGCTGGTAGGTCAGTCAGAGGCAGCCTGGTTTGCTGGGCACAGGGGGGTGCTGACAGGACCACAGCAAGGCATGGAGGGCACCCCATAGCTGTGATGGGCAGAGAGGGGCATGACCCGGGTTTTCAAGGGGCTGAACCTCTGCTGGAGTTGGGGATGATGAGGAAGGCCTGGGGTGGGGTTCTGTTGTGCCGGGGGGACTCGGCGGGGACAATCCCTGCCTAGGGGTTTGTCGCAGGTGCCTTTGTGTGGAGGCAACGTGACCTCTGTGGTCTCGCTGGGGTTTTACAGCTCAACGATCATATTTCCCCATTCGGAAATTCCTGTTTGCGTCATCCCTGCTCCAGGTGTCCAAACGCCCTTGTTGCCACAGGAGCTCCACAAAGGCAGCGTGAGCAAGAAACCCGGGGGCTAAGCGAGCAGCCCCAGCCACGGCTTGCGTGCACGGGGTGGGGGGGTCTCTCCAAGTGCCACCTTTGCCCCAGCATGGCATGTGCCGCGATGCCAGGGTGCTGCCGTGGGGAATCAGCAAGCCCCACCCGAGCAGCTCCCGGTTCACTGCCCCGCGGAGCTCTGGCCGTGCCACTGTGCCCCAGCTGCCGTGTGCCCGCCGTGTGTCGATGGCGCGTCCCAGTCCTGCCCGCGCTTGGCGGTGTGATGCCCAGAATGTCCTCCTGCTGTGGTGGTGGGGATTGGTGTCCCCGCCTGCAGCCCCTCCCTGTCTGCAGCCCCCTCATCTGCAGCCCCTTCACTGCCTGCAGCCCCCCCCACCTTCCTGAAGCCCCCTCCCCACCTGCCTGAAGCCCCTCCCTATCTGCAGCCCCCTCACCTGCATCCCCCCCACCTGCCTGTAGCCCCCTCCCCACCTGCAGCCCCTCTGCCTAAAGCCCCTTCCCCGCCTGCAGCCCCTTCCCTGCCTGCAGCCCCCTCGCCTCCTAAAGCCCCTCCCTCACCTGCAGTCCCCTCACCTGCATCCCCTTCCCCTCCTGCAGCCCCTCCCTGCTGTGCCCCCGCCCGCCGCGTCCTGCAGCCCCGTGGGCTTCGTGGATTGATTCCGGTCCCAATCGCAGCAGCCGGGGATCCTGGCGCAGCTCCCCGGGCAGCGGCCGCCAGAGGGGGCTGTTGCTCCGTGGGAACGGGGCCGGGCTTCGCCGGGCATCGCGAACCCGCTCCCCGTCCCATCCCATCCCCCGGGGGCGGGGACCGGCTGCAGCCCGGGCCGGGCCCGGGGCCCCGGGATGTATATAAGCGGCTGCGGAGGGGCTGGGGGCAGCATCATGAAGCCGGAGATGTTCCTGTTCCTGCTGGTGATCCCCCTGAGCCCCATGGGGCACCTCGCCTCGGGGAGCCAGCTGCCAGGTGAGCCCGGCCCGGGGTGGGCTCTGAGCTCGTCCCCCTGCCTGCCACAACCCCCCAGTCCCCTCGCCCCGGTGGCGGGGGGTTCGCTGGGGGGGTGCTACGGACTGTGAGCTGGGACATCCCGCTGGGAGATCCCGCTGGGACACCCTGCCCGACCCCTTCACCCCCGCCAAGGGTGCCGTGCCTGCACCCCATAACCCCCCTGCTGCAGGGAAGCGCGGCGAGTGCCCCTCGCCCAGACGGAGCCCCCTCCAGCGCTGCGACAACTTCTGCTCCACGGACAGCGACTGCCCGGGCAGCGAGCAATGCTGCAACACCGGCTGCGGACGGGAGTGCCAGCTGCCCGCGGGAGGTGAGGTGTTCCCAGCGACCCCCCATCCAAAGTGGGGGTCCTGCAGCCCTGCCAGCCCCCGTGCCCCATCCCGGCATGCGGATGGAGTGTGCCAGCTCTGGGCTCTTCCAAGCACAGCTGCTGCCTCGGGTGATGACCCCTGTGCCGGATTCCCCTCTCCGAGCCCCTCTGGTGCAGGGGGACAGCGTGCCAGCTGCTCCCTGCCTGGGCACCCCAGGGGTGGGCTGGGCGGTGGGAGAGGGCAGGGGGGCTGGGAGGGCTCTGACCTTGGTTGGCACCCCCTAGAAAAGAGGGGCTTTTGCCCACGGCCTGACCCGGACTTGGTGACCATCTGCCCGGTGGAGTGCAGGAGCGACCGCAGCTGCAAAGGCAACGAGAAGTGCTGCAGCGTGGGCTGTCACGTCCGCTGCGTGCGCCTCGTGCCAGGTAAGGGCAGCCAGCACGTTGGCACGAGGGAGGCCTCGGCCTCGTGCCAGGGCTCCATGCGTGAGCCTCTCTCCTTCCCACCCGCAGCCAAACCGGGCGTGTGCCCCAGGAGGAAGGTGCTGCAGACCTTCGCGCCCTGCAGAAACTCCTGCAGGGATGACAGCGACTGCTCCGGCCGCCTGAAGTGCTGCTTCTCCGGCTGTGGCCTCAGCTGCCTGCCTCCCGACACAGGTACTGCCAGCTGCAGACACCATCCGGGCCCTGACATGTCCCTGGGTGACGTCTGTCACCTCCCGCCCATGCAGGGGACGTTTCCATTGCTATGCCTGCCAGCCCTTCACCTACAGTGGCTGTGGAGGGAACCCCAACGACTTCAGGATGGTGAAGGAGTGCCAGCGGGTCTGCCAGGATCTGGATGAGAGGAGGGGCAGCACTGGGCTGGAATGTGCCAGGCAGGGCTACCCCTGCAGCTGGTCACTGTCCCAGAGGTTCTGCTGTACCTCCCCGTGGCAGGGAGAGCAGCAGCATCCCCCATCGCCCCCGTACCCGTGTCCCTGGGCCCCGGCACAGGGCACAGTGTTTGCCAGGTGTTTATGGTGGGTGATTTCAAACAGCTCACAGCTCCACACCGGGAGCTGGCGTCATCTTTGGTCGGAGCCAGGACGCAGGAGTCACAGTTCTGCGGCCTGCTGATCAAAGCAGGAGAGCTGAGCACTGAGGCGCTCAGTTGGCATGGGCCAGGGAAGAACCCGCTCTTGCCATTTGCCTTCCCACATCTCTGCCAGATGTGTTTGGCACAGGGTGTGCCCTGGGGAGAGCAGGCAGCTGGCAGAGCCGTGGTGGCCCCTGCCAGGGGGTCCTGACACTGTGGGGGCACTCGCCTGGTTGTGACACTCATTTCCTAGTGGAGCTGCAGGCGGTTGGGGCAGTTGGTGGTTGAACGGCCGGGGCAGTTGCTCAGCTTCCCTGGCACAGCCGTTGCGTCTCTGTGCAACACTGGCACCACGAGAGCTGCTTCTGGCTGTGCCATGCCCTGTGGTGCAGCCTGTGCCCAGGGCTGGGGTGGGTGCAGCAGGGGTGAGCTCACCCCCCTGCCTACCCCCTCCCCTCCTTGCAACCCCCCCTCAACGAGCCCTTTTGTCCCCCAGGGAGAGGCAAGGAGTGACCCTGAGAAGAAGGTGGCAGCTGTGCCTGGGCCCCCTCCGTGGTACCAGCAGCAGAGGGGCCGGGTCCACTTTGCCCCGTGCAATAAAGCTGCCAGGACATCTGGCTCGAAGCAACTCAGCCTCCAGTGTCCCTCCTGTCCCCACCACAGGGCCCTGGCTCCCTCCTCTGCACGGGGCTGCGGAGAGCCCTGGGCATCACCAGGCAGCTGGTGCCAAACTGGTGGGTGATGCCCAGCTGCCCTGGCAGTGCCTTGGTCACCTGGGGGCTGGGGGACAGGAGAGCCTCAGGCCTGGCATTTGCTTGCAGGGAGCAGGTTTTGTGTCAGGCTGGCAGCCGGATGGTGCTGAGCCCGCTGCCTGCGTGGCTCAGGGTGCCCAGCTCAGGCAGGGTGCCCAGCCCAGGCGGGTGCTGCCTGCTCCAGCCTCCCCCTGCACTATGCCAGCGCCCTGGCTCTCCGGGGCTGCCGTCACCAGCTGCCTGACGTGGCACAGAGGCTGCTGCTCTCTGCTCTGATGGCTCTGTCCATGACCACCGGCTGCAGCGAGCCCCAGGGGGAGGCTCTGGGGTGCCAGGGCTGGGGTGCTGACGGCTGCTGGCGGGCAGCCCCGGGCCGGTGCCACGTGGTGCAGCCCGGCTGGCGGCACGGGGACGGTGGCCTCCCAAAATGGGGTTTTTATTACAGCCATAGATCACGGCGGCAGCCTGGTGCGGGCAGACGGCGGTGATTTTTCTTCATGGTTTACAGACAAATGAGGGGAAGGAAAATTGATGTGAACTTTGCTATAGCGAGAGGTCGGGCACGGGCAGGGAGCTGGTTATGGATGAGTTGGGAGCTGCCTGGGGCCGCCTGTCCCTGGGCCCCTCACTGGGGCTGCATGTGGGCAGGATGGATGGAGGCACCATGTCTGGTGTGGGGACTGCACTAGTGCTGCTGCAGGGGCTGGAGGAGGGGGGATCTGCCTTCCCTGACCCCCCCATCACCCACAGCGTGGCCCTGAGCAGAGCTGTGCCCGTCCCTCGTCAGAGGGATGCTCGGGGAGGGGGGAAAGGAGCCTGTGGTGATTAATTCCAGCAGATGTCATGAGTGCTGCAAAGGCTCTTTGGATGGCTCCGTCTCGGCTGCTTTCACCACATCTGAAGTTGCCTCTGAGCACCGTGGCCCTGCCCGCTATGAGATAACAGCTAATGCCCTCCAACAGAGCCTATCGGCTTCTCCACACGGCCCATAAATATTAATACCATTCTAATTAGGCCCTTTAAATACAGAGCATCAATTAAGCATTTTGTGGCAGTAAATCAGCGTGGCTTTGGCACCTGCTCCTGCCCACGGAGCGGATCACGAGCTGTCCCCGCCAGCCCCACGCCCATTCCCCGCCTGCCAGGGCACGGGAGCCAGGCTGGATGGCGCCAGGGCTGGTGGTGCTGGGATGGGGACAGGCGGGTGGGTTTGGGGCTGGTGCTGTGGGCTGTTCTCAGGGTAGCCCTCAGGCTCAGCCAATGCCCTGGTGGGCACCAGCACCCTCTGCTCCCCCAGCGCGGGGAGGGCACTAAGAGGAGGGTGGTTTGAAAGCACCTGATCAAACCCAAGCCACCCACTGGATCTGGCAGAGACAGGCATCCTCCCCATGGGCTGGTGCTGGTGGTGCTGGAAAAGAGCAAACTCCAAACTCATTTGCCTGAGGAGAAATTAATACGGTGTGAAGCCTGTAGTGGGTGATTTAAGAAGTGCATTTAAAATCTCAACACAAACAGATTTTTTTTTATAAGGTCAGAAGAAAGATTAAATGCTACAGACAAGCACAGCACTTGCCATTTCCAGCCTTGCTTTCACCATCAATATTTCGGGCTGGCACCGGATCCCGAGCTGCCCACATGGGTCAGAGTCCACTGGCCATGGTGAGGTGAGAGCTGCTCTGGGTGTGGTGGTTGGTGGGCAGGGACGTGCCTGGGGAGGGCACCACGTCTCACCATCCCCTTCCTCAGATGGCAGGCTGGAGAGGAGGTGCGTGGGGTGGCACTGGAGGGACCAGCTACAGCCAACCCAGCCCCCAGACCTCTCCATCTCTGCCTCCATCCTGCAAAGGTGCTGGTGGCACAGGGGAAAGTCACTCAGCTCAAGCTGTGGTGCCAGCCCGGTAGGGTGCGTGCCCACTGCCAGCTCCCGGCTTCCCCAGCAGGGAGCAGGATTGATGGGGAGAGGTTTGGAAGGCTCCAAACGCGGAGGTTACGTGGCTGAGCCACCCCCATCCATCATGAGACGCTCGTTATGAAGTAACACCCTGCACGCCGGGCTGATTTCACACCTTATCTGAACCCGGCAGCTGTGCCCTAAATCCTGAGCGCCGAGACTGTCTGGAGGAATCCGGCTGCCTGTGCTTAAAATTAGTGTTAGCATCTATCATTTCCCCACGCCAAATGGCTGCTGTGTCGGCGCCTGGCAGCGCTCATCCGTCACCGGGGCCCCGGCTGCCCAGCTCCGTGCCCTCTCCATCACTGCCAGGGACCCCTCGTTGGGAAAATATCCCCCAAAGGACAAGTGCAGCAGCTTGGCCTTGGCCCGGGCTGGTGGCACTGCCAGCGGTGAGGGCATCCTCCATCCCCTCGGGCACGGCCAGCAGTGGTTCCTCTCCCGGCGGGGTTGTCCCCATCCCTCCCACCCCGCCGCAGCTGGGTGTGGGCACAGCCCGCGAGCCCCTCACCCCGGGCACGGCGGCCTCTCCCCTGGCACAGCATCCCGGTGCTGCGGTGCCAGCCCGGCAGCCGTCCCTGGCGAGGAGCTGCTGCCAGGCAGGTGATGCTGGAGCTGTCGGCGTGATGAAAAGCCTCCCGCGGCAATGCAGATAACATACAAGCACAGGTCAGGCGAGGCCCGTGTAGCCCATCCATCAGCAGCGGCAGCTCCAGGCGCTCCCCGTGCCACCATCTGATGCACGTTATCCGCCACAAATGTGTTTCTTCCCCCAAGGTTAAATGGATGAGTGAGGTTCAGGCGCTGACAGCTCTGCCCGCCCCGCGCAAGCGATAAACGAGCTGGAAGAACCAGAGGGAGAGGAAAAAAAAAAAGGTTTGTTTTCTGTCAAATGCTTCTTTTGATGGTGCTGGCACGAGGATGGCAGCGCCAGGCTGAGGATGCACTCCCGCTGACGGGAACCCTCTCAGCCGTGTTGGGTGCCACCCTGTCCACCAGCGGTGACGGGTGGACGAGTGAGAGGGCTGTGCGAGACGCCCCGGTGGCAGCCGTGGGGCTGTGCCATGAGGCTGTGCCATGGGGCTGTGCCATGGGGCTGTGCCATGCGGCTGCGCTGTGGGGCCATGGCCGTGGTTCTGGAGCAGATCTCACGGCCATCCACTGATTCCACCGTGCTGGGGGTCGCGTGGGGTGGCATCGAGCCAGCACGTGCCCACCTCACCAGCAGAGCGCTGCCCAGGCTCTCTCCGTGATGCCCTAGGGCCCGGTCCTGCCCAAAACCATGGCACCCCTGCGGGGGGGTGTGTGCCCAGTGGGGGGGTTCCGCGTCTCCACGTCCCCGCCGGCTGCCCCGGCTCCATGCCAGGCTGGGAGCCTGTCAGCTGGAGGGCAGGCTGGCAGCGATAAGCGATCGGGCTGTCAGTGCCAGTGTGCCGCTCGCTCCTGATTTACTGCAGCGCCGCGGACGCGCCGCAGATTTTTCTTAATCTAAATTGAAAACTACTCAAGTAGAAAAATAATTTCGCTGCTTCGTCTTGAAGGGGGTGGGGGGGAGAGGAAGGGGAAGAGCTGCACCAAGGCTGGCAGGGACGTGGGTGCCCGTGACCCCCGTGGCCCTTGTGCCCCAGCCGGGCAGGGACAGTCCCGTGCCACCTGCCCCCATTGTCTGGGGCAGTGCCTACTCAGGGGGTAAGTGGCATCTTCACCAGTTTGAGCAGTAAAACCCTGTTGTGCACCCTGTACCTGAGCCTGGCATGTGCCCGGGGCCGAGGTGAGTGGCACAAACTGTGTCCCCACCTGTGGGGCACTGGAAAGGTCTTGGGACACCCCTGAGGGGGTGTGGGATGGTGCCACCTCCCTGCAGCATCCCGGAGGAGCCCGGAGGTGGTGCAGAGCTGTGGTCCTTTGCTGTGCCACAGTGCCCACTGTGCTGAGGAGTGTGGCATGGCAGGGCAGGGTAGGGCAGGGCAAGACATGTCTCAAGTATGTGGGTGCCTCAGTCTTGAGGAGGAGGTTTTGACAGCGCCAGTCTCTGCTGGTGTTTTGGGCCTGGCAGCTGGCAACTGTGTGCCCGACCGTGGCTGTGCTGCCACAGTGGGTTTGCAGAGGCTTCTGGGGCTACAGGGCAAGTGCCCGAGTCAGCCTGGGGTTTGGGAAGGAGCCATTCCAACCTCCCCGATGGTTGGGCACAGCGTGCATGGCAGTGCCACGGGGATGCTGGAGCACCCACTGTCCTCACTGTGGGGCACAGGAGGCCCTGGCAGGGCTGGGCCTGTGCCAGGGCTGCAGGAGTGGGTCTCATTTTGGCAGCACTGGAGAGATCGTGCTCTGCTTGGGAAGGGTCCTAAAGCAGTGTGTCCCTGTGGACCCCCACAGGACGTTGGGACCAGTGGCACTGGTGGGTATTTCATGGGTGGGGCACAACCCGGTCCCAGTCCCACTCCCTGCCCACGGGGCTGTGCCACAGGCCCCCGGTGCCAGGGAGGTGCTGCCTGGAGGAGGGATGGGGGCTTTGGAGCGCGGGCAGGTTCCGGGAGCGGTTGCTGAGCTGGATAATGACGTGCCCAGTGAGCTGCAGCCCAAGCACGACGACAAATTAAAGAAATTTTTTTTCCCCCCTTTAATTTAAAAGTCACCGTTGGGAAATCTCCGTCGGCCTCAGCAGTGATTTCCCCCCAGGCTGCCTTTCTGGAGAAATCTTTAATTTTGATTGTCACACTTTGTGGAGTTTAACTCGGGGAAGCGGAGCCGTAAATGAGGTGCTGGGACAGCGGGTGGCACCGGCATGGGCAGGGAGGAAGGAGCAGCTTGACCGTGGCCACCCCGATGGGGTTTGTGGGCACTGGCTGCCCTCGCCCCTCTCCTTTTCTCCTGATTTCACAGGTCAGCTCCCGTGCCACCCTGTTTGGGAAAAACTCATCAGCCTTCGTGCCTGCCTGGCACCCTGGCACCCCAGGAGCCATCACTCAGCACACTGTGGCCGTGGCATGCCATGGGGCTGTGCCATGGGGCTGTGCCGTGGGGCTGTGCCGTGGGGCTGTGCCGTGGGGCTGTGCCGTGGGGCTGTGCCATGGGGCTGTGCCGTGGTTCTGGAGCAGATCTCACGGCCATCCACTGATGCCACCGTCAGCAGTTTGGTGGAGCCTCAGGGCGGGGCCATTCCCGCCGCAGCTGGCACAGGGAGGGCATCTCCCAGCAGCCCAGGGAGGAGGAGGAGGAGGAGGAGGAGGGCAGGCACCTAGAGCCCCGAAACACCCGAGAAAGAGCCAGGACCTGCCAGAATTAGAAAGCGGCCTCAATCAGGCTGTTTTGCTAATGGTTTGTCACATCATCCCGCACCGCCCCGCACCCCCTCCCCGCCCCCCGACCCCCCGAGGCGTCATTTACATTTCTTAATAACCCCTCATTAATATTCATGACGCGGGGAGGGCAATAACGGCTGAGCGCACAGCACTAATTCAATTTCGGCGAGGCTCCGTGTGTTTAGTTAATCACCGGGGGAACCGGGTTACTCGGTACAATTATTTATTCGGAATTAGATCTCGAGGCATCTGGATTGAAACCTGAGCGTGGAACGAAATTAAACCGGGATTCTCCTTCTCCCGCAGCGGTTGGTGCTGAGCTTTGCCCACGGTGCTGAGCATCCCCTCGGCCGTGGTGCTGAGCATCCCCTGTGGTGCTGAGCATCCCCTCGGCCGTGGTCCTGAGCATCCCCCGTGGTGCTGAGCATCCCCTCGGCCGTGGAAAAATTGGGCAGGGGACTGGGGGACACACCTCAGGGCGGCGAAGCTCGGTGGGTGCTGAGCTCCTGTGTCCCGCAGCTGCCCCCGGGGTCCCCACGGGGGTCCCGGTGCCCAGCACGTATCTGGGGGTCCCCACGGGGGGGTCCCGGTGCCCATCGCGTGTCCGGGTTTCGACCGGTGACGACTCCGGTCAGCGGAGCAGGACGATGCTCGAATTATCTCCCGCTTATCTCATCTTCACCGCGCAGATTTGTGGAGTTAATTTCGCCGTGACTGATGCCTCCGGCGTTTTATCAAGCACCGGGGGGCGCGGGGGAGGGGCTTCCCTGAGAGCATTATATATATTTTTAATTCTCCGAGTGCTCTCAGCCCGGCCTCCTGCTGAGATAACGGCCTAATAGCTCCGATCGTTACGCCGTGAAAAATCATCGCCGCTCGGAACTGATTCCCGGAGCGCCGTCGCGATAAACGCGGCGAGATTTTGGCCAAGTCTGGACTCTCTTCTCGTTATTCTTATCTGTTAAACCCAGAGATGCCGCCGCCGCCGCGTCTGGACGAGTTACAGAACCGCCTGTCACGGGTGGGGGTCACAGGGTGGGGGTCACGGAGCGAGGGTCGCGTCCCCTGCTGCTGCTCTCGGTGCTCAGCGGCTGCCCCTTCCCCGGGGGACATCGGCTGGTGATGCTGCGTGGGAACCGCGCTGGCAACAAGCGCTGGCAGCAGCCCCTGCGCTGCCCCCCGGCCCAAGAGACCCCCCCTCGGCTCCATCGCCGGGGTCTCTGCTTCGCGGGGTCCCGATCCCGGGCACTGCCCAGCGCTGCCGACACCGGGAGGACCCGCGGGGTGGCACCCGGGGGCACGGAGCCCCTCGGAATCCCCGTCCCGGTGGGAACCTGCCCTACCTGGGGCCGGTCGTGGCATCTACCCTCCCCCTGCCCTCCCCCTGCCCTCCCCCGGGGGCAGTCGGTGCCCCGAGCGGCCCCGTCCGGGACACGTGGAGCGGCGGGGGCGGTGCCACAGCAGCGTCTGGGACCCCTAAGCCGAGGGGCGGCCCCGGAGGGCAGCCCGGCCCGTGGGATTGATTCCCGGCCCGTGGGATTGATTCCCGGCCCGTGGGATTGATTCCCGGCCCGTGGGATTCCTCGCCCGTACCTCCGCCCCCCAGATCCCGGGCTGCTTTGCGACGGTGTGGCAACGCCCCTCGCTTTCCGGCAGAGCGGCGCCCTACTTTACAGCACGGACCCGCTGCCGCTCGCTTTCGGGCAGAGCGGCGCCCCCGCTTTCCGGCACAGCCCTGCTTTCCGGCGCGGTGTCGCGCGGCCCCGGTCGGCGGCGGCAGTTCCCGGTGGCGGGGCCCGGTCGGTGCCATGGACGTGGGGGAGCTGCTGAGCTACCAGGTGAGCGGCCCCGTGCTGGATCCCGGCGGCTCCTGGGCGGGGGGAGCCGGTTACCGGGGGCTTGTCGGGAGCACGGCCCAGCTGATGCCGCTTTGCCACGGGCGGGGAGCGAACCCCGGGGCTCATTCCCACGCACTCTGTCTCCCGGTCCCGTCACTAAACCCGTTTAATTTGTGTTTTACCGAAGCCTTTAGGGAAAGTTTCCCGTGCTCGGGCTCTGCTGGCGAACGTTCCGCGCCCCCCGGCCGCGGGGAGTCCGGTTGGGGAGAGCTGCGGGTTTCACGGTGTCCCCCTGGGGCACGTGTGTGTGCAGCCCCCAGCCCCTGGGGCACGTGTGTGTGCAGCCCCCAGCCCCTGGGGCACGTGTGTGTGCAGCCCCCAGCCCCTGGGGCACGTG
>JAOYMX010005436.1:6124-29007 GCA_025802355.1 Corythornis madagascariensis
AGTGGGATGCAGTGGGATGCAGTGGGACGCAGTGGGACGCAGTGGGATGCAGTGGGATGCAGTGGGATGCAGTGGGACGCAGTGGGACGCAGTGGGATGCAGTGGGATGCAGTGGGATGCAGTGGGACGCAGTGGGACGCAGTGGGATGCAGTGGGATGCAGTGGGATGCAGTGGGATGCAGTGGGCATGTGCCCATCACCAGCACAGCAGGGAGAGGCTGGGGGTGCCACACACTGTCCCATGAGAGGATGGGGTCAGCAGCACGGAGCAGCTGAGGGTGCCTGGGGAATATCTGCCTTTCCACGGGGGTTTCTGAAGTGCCCCTGACCAAACTGCCAGCTCCTGGTCTCCACGGTGCCTTCCTCCCAGGCACTGGGCACACACACACACACACACACGGGAGAGGGGAGCAGCTGCCTCTCCCCGTGCTCTAAAAGCAGAGGCAGAGGTGATGGGAAGCTCAATGAGAACACAAGAGGAGGAGGAGATGCCAGGCCAAACTGCAGGCTCTGGGAACTGGGATTCACTGGGATCCACTCCAGGCAGGGAGCAGCCCCCTCCCCACAGCTGCTGCCTCTCCCCGCTCACTGCCCACCCGAGAGCCAGCCCCTTGTCACCAGCTGGCCCCACCTTGCCATTTGCCCAGGGTCTGCCATGCCTTTGTGCCCTGGCAAGCAGAGCTGGAGGTCCAGCCTGGCACAGGCTGCAGCCCTGCCAAGGGTCATGGAGCAGCCCCAAAGGGCAGGCACCACCACACTGCCCCTGGGCAAGAGAGGAGGCAGCAAAAGTTTGATGCTAAGGAACTCAAAACCTGCCTAAAATTGCATTTCCAAGAAGAAGAAAGAAAAAGCTTTCGACCCAGAGGAGCAGGCCCAGGCTGAGGGTCTCTGGGTGGGCTCAGGGCTGGTCACCCCCAGCCCTGCTCGCAGCTGAGCAATCCCAGGCACTGGAGCAGGGTCTCCCTGCCCACTCCCTCTGCTCTTATCTCTGGGGCAGGGAAGGGGCTGCAGGTCCCCCCAGTGCTGTGCAGGCCCCAGACACTCTCCAGAGCACTGGGGGAGCTGCTTTAATCCACGGGCTCTGCCACCATCCACTGTTTCCAGTCAAAGCAACCTGGGCTCTTCCCTTCAGCTCATTTCTCCCCTCCCTCATCTCCACACAGACCATTAACTTTCTCCCCAGTGCTCTGCACCCTCCTCCCTCCCCAGGGCTCCTTCACACTCTCTTCTCCCAGTTTACACCAACAGCCCCCTGCAAACCCCTCGCTCGTGCAGCCAGTCAAGGGCACAAACCCCCCCAGCCACCCCCAAGAGCCTCTTCCCCTCCCATTTGGAATCTCCCCCTTTTCCCTCCCTCGAGATCCAAAAAGCACCAAGTTTTTCCTTCACATCCCCCTTTCCCCTTCTGCTCTCCCCTTGATTCACAGGATCCACCCTCTGTTTTCCAGGGGTTGTTGGGTTGGTTTTCCCCCTTCTTTCCTACCCCTCTCCTCTTTTCTTTTTCTTTTTTAATTTAAGTTTTTCTTTTAACTTTCAAGGTCAACACGGACAGACAATGCCACCAGTGCCTGTTTGATATGTGAGCGCTATTGGCGTCCATTGCCACCGTTTCCCTGGTAACACAGTAACCATTAATTTTCAATTAAAGTAGACAAAAAGCCCGATGACAGCTCCAGGTCTGCTGAAGATGTCAAGAATCCGTATTAATATACAGCAAGAGAGCATAATTGTGTGTCCATCTTCCCCAGCAACGAAAATGGAGGGATAATTACCAGCTAGAAAGCCACTCTGTAATTTTGTTCTTACTGTCACCACAACCCTACATATTAGCATAAATTAAAAGCAGGGTTTATTGTTACCAAAGTGCATTGATATTTCCAGCCTATTTTCTTCCTTTTAACTGTTTGTTGTTGACGAGTGACTCCTGGACACATGGTGGGTGAGCCCACGGGAGAGATGGAGGTGCCAGAAAGTAATGGATGGAGCCTTGGCGATGCCACCCAGGTGGCAGGGAGGGAGGGAAGAGCAGCAGGAGGATGGGGAGGTGGGTAGAGACACCTCAGAGCACCCTCTGCCACCCTGCTGAGCTCCTGGCCCATCCCAGCTCAGCCACCCCACGGGTGGGGGCTCTGCCACACGTCCCCGGAGCTGGAAGGGGTGTCAAGTCCCCAACTGCTGCACTCTTGGTGACAGGCACTGAATTCATGAATTTAAGTGAATGGAAAAAAGCAGGTTCCTTGTATCATATCCAGAGAAAGCTGTCCTTCAAAAGGAAATTTAGTGTAATTACCCTTAAGGGAGCGATCCTCACTCAGTCAGTCACAACACTGACCTGCTGCTAGGATCTGACAGGGAAATTACAGGCTGTGTACTCAACAAAAGGGGCTTCCTTCCTTCTTAGAGGGAAGATGAAATGCTGAGGTTTGAAAAGAAAAGTATTGGCTTCTGGGTTTTAAATCAGTATCTCGCACAGGGCTTTCCTTTGCACTGAAATTAGGAGGGGGGTTGGAGGAGAAGCCAGGGAGGGGAATGGGTGTTTTGTGGGCTGGAAAAAAAAATAAGGAACCAAGAAGCTCCAAATTTCCACCGAGCAAAGAAAGTGATTTCTCAGGATCTGCTTTCACAACAGGCAGGGCCTGGAGCAGGAGTGAGGTGGCTTGGCAGAGCTCTGCTGCATGGCACTGTCCCTCTGCAGGAGCAGTGTCCCCAAAGTGAAGCCAAGACCCCTTGCACCCCAGCATCTGAGCTGGTGGCTCTTCACACCTGGGGGGGGTGTCACCAGCAAGATGCTGTCACCACTCCAAGTGGGGACAGGCCTGGAGGAGCCTCTGTGGTTCCCTCTCACGTGCAGGGAGGGACTAAATCCCTCTCTGATCCATCACTTCACACCTGCAGGGACTGAGACAGTGAATTCCCCGAGGGCTGGCAGAGACAATCACAACATCAGTGATTAAAGGGGAGGGGGATTAGTCGGGATAAATTGATACTCAGAAAAAGACACAAATCAATCCTTAGGCAATCCATTGGCAAGGAGCTGAAAGGTAACAGCACAGGGATGGGATTGGCTGGAACGTGGCACCCAGGCAGCTGGCCTGGCTGCAATGGGAGAGCAGCAGAGATGGGATGGGAAGGGACACCCACAGAAAGGCTTTGGGGCAGCCCCACCAAGCCTCCCACAAGCAAAGAGAGGTAAGGGGTGTATGGAGATGAAATCTCCCTCCTGCAGAGGCTTGGTGGGGTGGGAAACCCCCCAGGAGGTCTCAGCAGCATGCTGGTGAGTGGAAGGGGCTTGTTCAGGGCTGGGGGGACTGTCCCCAGCTCAGGCCTGGCTCGTGGCTTTGGTGGAAGTCAAGCAGCAATGTCTGGGAGAGGGGCTGGAACAGGACTGGCCTTCACACCCACCTCAGCAGGAGCTGACCAGCCTAGGGAGCTGCAGTCAGAGCAGAGGGATGGAGGTGAGAAGCAAAAAGCTGAAATGTAACTTTTCTGCCAAAGGCTGGTGAGCCTGTGACATGACCAAGAGCTGGTTTCAATGCCATGGTCAGCTCAGGATGAGCCAACACCCTGCCCAGGGCAGCCAGAGCTGCAGAAGGTGCCCAGGATGCTCCATGTGGGGCTCAGGAGGGAGACTGGTGACCTGGAGGAGTTCAAAGCTGAGCAGAGAAGCAATGATAAGAGGTTTGGAAAACCTGACCTGTGAGGAGAGCCTGGAGGAGCTGGGTCTGTTTAGTCTGCCCAAGAAGGCTCTGGAGGCAGCTGATAACAGCCCTGCAGTATAAAAGGGTGCTGTGAGGAGGACAGGGAGCAGCTCTCTCCTTATTCCCAGCACACCAGGAGTGGGAAGGGGCTCCACTTGCAGCTTTAGGACAGGGCCAGCTTTGTACAGAGGCTCTGTGATACGAGACCAAGGGATGTCACAGCCTCACAATCTCTTCCATAACAAGATGTCAGGGATTAGAGGGAGGTGTTGATGTCACCTGCAAGACACAACCCTCAGAGCATCTTCTCTCAGGCAGCACTGTCCTGGAGAGGTGCAGGCTCCAGACTCAGGTAGAACAGGGTTGGGTGTTCCTCCTGAACTTGTCCTGAATGCTGATGTGTGTGGTGGGGCTAAAGTGAGGATTTAACAGCAAACTTCAAGGTGCTTCCATAGGCAGACCATTGGAAGAGGAGGGTAAATGCAACAAAAATGACTGGGTCTGACCAAACTGAAGCATTCCAAAAAGCAGGTCAGTTGGAGGAATCTTTTCAGTTTAGAAACAAGGAAGCAGGAGCAGGATGAGAGCATCTCCTTTGTGCAGATCAGAAACAGAAGGGCAGTTTTAAACAGATTTGTTTGGAGAACATTTAGTGCTTCTAACACTTAAAAGTATGCAACAGCTTTAAAAGCTCAAAACAGGATCAGCTGATTTTCTGTAAACAAAACCCTCAGCCAGTTGAAGGGTGTTTTGTTTTTTTTTTTCCCCTTCCAATCTCCAGTTCATACCAATTGAATCAAGTTTTCTATCTGTGGAATTTTCTTTTTTAATAGTGAGATTTGCACTGATGATGAATCCATACGATGCCTGCAAGAGCTTGGAGCCCCAGCAGCTTGAACACTCCAACCACAGCAGGTTAGGAGAGCAGCCTGGGCACTGTTCTAGCTATAAAACAATCCCAGACAATTGAACTTGTTACCCCAGTCAAGACTCACCTTCCAGATCCAATGCTCCTGTGATACACAAACCTCACCCATCACACGAGGAGTCAGAGCCACACGTGCCAAGAGCCTTCCCTGGACACAACTGCAGGGAGAGATTCCAGCTCCCAAGGGAAAGTCAGGCTTCAGCTGAGCCCCTTTTATCCAGGTGCCCCTGGGCTGCCCGTGGGGAGCTCTACCAACCCTGGCTGGCTTTCAAAACACCCCGGGTCACATCAGCCAGTGTAAATTGGTGCTACTCCACCAGCACTGGTGTTTAGATGCTGATCTGAACCAGCTGAGCTCTGAGCTCTCAGCCTTTCATTTCCACCAGCTGTTCTGCAGCCTTTTCCCTTCACTTTCTATGTGTAGGACATGCTGATCCTGACCCTGGGGTCTGTCCTAGAAGTGGCAGAAAGAGCCCTGAGTACACCTGGAAGGTTTGTGTGTGCTGTTGGGGTCCCCGGGGAGAAGGGGAGATGCTATAAGTGTTATTCACGTGCCCAGCTCGCCTGATGGATATTGCAAACCCTCCCAGTCCAGGAAACAGGCCAAACTCTGCTTCTTGTTACACAAGGGTAAATCTAGAGCAAGTCCCTGCTGACTGCACCTCCTTCCCAGAGCCAGGCTGCTCAGCATCCACGTTTTGTTTAGTTTGGGGGGGGGGGGGCAAAGCCTTGCAGATGATTTACAGGGGCAGGTCTGAAGGGGAAGGTGACAGAACCGGCTTCTTGCCAGGAAAGTCTCTGTTCCCCTCTCTACTGGAGTGCTGAGGGCAGCCTGCCCCCCCTGAAAGCTCTCTCTTGCAGGAGGGGCCCTGGTGGGGACCCCAGGGGTGCCTGGGGGTGTACGTGGCCAGGACAGGCTGTGGGCAAAGCCTGTCCCTAAAGGGGACCAGCCAGGGTGTGAGGGAGGCACATCCCAGCCTGGTGAGGCTGCTCCTCAGGGGGGGTCCAAGAGCCCTGTGCCCTCTCAGGTCTCCCGGGATGGTCTCTGGGTTCACCATGGAGCCAGTGGCACTGGTCAGACAGCAGAGCTTCAATCATCTTGCCCTCTGCTGAGCTGCCCAAAGGCCACTGCAGCTGCAGCTGAAGGCACAGCCCGGGGCTCAGCCCAGACCTGGGGCTCCTGGGTCAGCCCTAGGCTGCCACATGGCCAAGGCCAAGCTGGGCTGAGCTTCACCCTTCTGCTTGCCAGGGTTGTGCAGCCTTCCTTCCTCCCCTTCCCTCCGTGGGGCTCGTGTAGTTTGCAGCCTGTCCCAGGCCAGGAATCCCTCCCCAGACATTTATCTCCCCTGTGCCAGGCACGGCGATCGCAGCCGGGACCTCTGCGCAGCCCAGAAATGCTGACGCTGGCCCCAAAGCCTCCCACAGCCCCCTGGCTTTGTCCCCAGCTGCAGCCCAGGGTCCCGTGTGACACCCAGCTCTCAAAACACCCCAGTGCACCCAGCCCTAGTTAGCAAAGGGTCAAAAAGCTCCTAGTCCTCCTCTCCCCCCTCCCTGGATATAAATACCAGCCTAGCAGTCGACACAGAGTACATACATCTTAAACAAACACTTGGCTGGGCTGTTTATCTCCACAGCCTTTAAACAAACTCTTTCAAAGGTTTCTGCTGATATGAGAGATTTACTGAAAACCATTCGCCCTTCTTAAAAGCCTCTCAGTTTATGCTGCTGTGGGTGAAACGAATGGTGTTTTAGCCCCGAGTTTTCTGTCTCCTGACCGCATGTTTATCCGAGGGGCCACTGCTGGCTTTGATAGGAGAGCAGCACGGACACAAAGCTCGAGGAGGGAAAATAGAAAATAAACCCAGAACCTCTGTGTGTGCGCTTGTGCTGTGTGTGTTTGCACGTGTGAGTGTGTGAGCGTGTGTGCGTGGCACGGCGGGGAGGAATGGCTGAATGGTTTTGGACTTGCTAGTGTCAGGCTCAGGTGCCCAGCATCCCGTGTGGCTATCCTGTTATCCCCATGGAAGTCCTCACCCTGCCGTGGGTGTGGGGCTCCCCGAGGTCAGCTGCTCGTGGCAGTGCCCGGGACAGCCAGCCCAGCAGCTCCACGGGGCACTCTGCCATCCCACAGAGCAGGGTGGCAACAGAGACATCAGAGCTCCTGGCAGAGCAGCCAGGGCATCTGTACAGCCCGAGGCACCTGATGTTGTCTCCCTGCATCTGCAGCCCCGTTTCACAGGTGGGGAACCTGAGGCAGAGGGAAGTGATGTGCTCAAGAATACTTGGGAAGTAAACAGGAGGAACTGGACCTGAGTTTAATTACTAGATGGTCCTGCTTCAAGTAAGGCTGATCTGCTACTTCCAACTCCAACATGAGCAGAAGAAATGGGAAAAGACAGACTGGAAGTGCTTTTGGAGGAGCTGAACTGTTCAGTGGGAAGAGCATTTGCCTACAGTGCTTAGAAATCACACCTAGAAGATCACACCTCGATTTTAACTGGGGCCGTTTGCATCTCACCCACGGCCTTGCAGTGACAGCTCCAGGATTCAACCAGCTCTGGAGGTCCTTCCACAAGGTGGGAGGC
Source organism: Corythornis madagascariensis (assembly GCA_025802355.1). Classification (NCBI taxonomy): domain Eukaryota; kingdom Metazoa; phylum Chordata; class Aves; order Coraciiformes; family Alcedinidae; genus Corythornis; species Corythornis madagascariensis. The sequence continues at coordinate 13,336 of JAOYMX010005436.1, forward strand.
TTTGCCAAGACTGGTCTGCAGTGGGCAGAGCTGAGGCCTCCTCAGACCTGGCAGTGTCACCAGGGATCACCCAGGGATGGTTTCATGCCGGGGAGCAGCATGTGGGGGCACAGGACTGACCCAGGGGTCTAGGGGCATCGCAGCAGGAAAGCTGGATACAGTGGGATGTGCTCTGAGATGCCTGGGACAGGTGGGAAGCAGATGTGGCACCAGGACTGGGGCAGCTGGCAGGAGAAGGGGCATTTTCTGTCCTCACTTGTGCCTGGACACCCAAGACAGCTGCTCCAGTGGGGCTTTTTCCCTGGTGGGCTGAGCCCAGGCTGGTTTCATGCCCAGCAGGGTGAGGAGGAGATCCTGGCAAGGCTGTAGTCACTGCTCCATGGCTGTAGCACAGGAGGGGATGGGAAAAGGCACGATCCTGGCTCCTGCCACAGCTCCCAGGAACAGGGGGACCTTGGGCTGCTTGAGTGTCCCAGCTGATTGTCCCTGTGCCAGCAGCTCTGGCACACACACTGCCCCATGCGGGGTCTGCCCCAGGGCAGTGGCTGGTGCTCTGTGCCCACGTGGAGCTGCTGCAGCAGCCTTGCCACGGTGCCCTGTGTGCTGGGCAAACTCTGAGTAGAAACCGTCCAGCGACAGCAAAACATTCTTTCTCCCTTTTCCCAAGCAATTCAGGTCACTTTCTCCACTGTTTTCCAAGGAGATGACCGAGCCTTCGATTTGCTTCTGCTGTGCAACGTGCCCTGCAGAGGAAGACTCTGTTCCCTGGTTTCCAGCAGCCCTGGGCTTTGCAGCCTTACGTGTCAGTTCTTATTTACCATCCTCCCTCGCTTATGACACACTCAGGTAGAGACCTGTTTGTTGTCAGTATGACACCCACGTTGGTAAACAAGGTGAGTTTACCCAGCCATCAGTCAGGGGGTTATTGATGGCTTTCCAAGCCGGGGCTGGCCAGGAGCTCGGAGCCAGCACATCCCATCCAATGCTCTCCCATCCAATACCCTTGGACCACCTCTGCTCTTGCAGCACCAAAAATCAGCAGCCTGTGGTGCAGGGAGAAGGTTGCAAGGGGGTCTTAGGCTCCCAAAGGTTTTCTTTCACTGCTGTACGAAGAGTATTTTCTCCTCTGTGGCTCTCCAGCTCCATGGATGTGCTTTAGCAAGCCGGAATGAACAAAGCCACACGGCAGGTTTCAGAGTAAACATTGCCTGTCACGAGATTCCTGATACAATTGCAAAAGCTCTGGCCACCCAGCCACGCCTGGAGACACGACCTTGCTACCCCAGCACGCTTGGAAAGCAAAACCCCAGCAGATGTCCTGGGAACAGCCACTGCAGCACCTTGGCAGGGGGGTGACAGCCCCTTTTGGACTAAGCTGGAGGCCTCACACGCCAGTTGGGAACGCTGCTGGTGATGGTGCAGCTCTCCCATCCCTTCTCCGGGCCCTCAGCTCAAGGCAGGAGAAACTCAGATGCTTTGGAGTCTCTTGTGAGCCCAAAGTCTGAAGCTGTGGGGAGGGAGGAGGATGAAGAAGACAGTTCCCAGGTGTCTCTGCACCACCACGCAGGGAGAGGTGGAGATGGGGGGCGATCTGGGCTTCCCTGGGGATAAGAGGAGGTTTTGTCTGCTCTGCATTTAGGAGAAACCCGGCAAACGAGCAAAGGTCAGGAGAGAAATGCTGGTGTTTATTTATACAGGAGAGCTTTGTGAACAACATGTATTTGGGAGCCTTTCAAACGGCAGAACTCGCCCTGGAGAGCTGCTAAACCAGTTTGGTAGCGACGCTCCCGCACAGACGGGCAGAGGCTGGGCAGCAGAGGGACTCTGGGGAGCAGCTGGAACAGCAGCCGGTCCCCCAAACCCACCTCAGCTCCCCCGGATCCTGGGGAGGGCTCAGGGTAGCCAGCCCTGTCCTGGGACCCCCTGCCAAAGTGGTTTTGAGTGTGAGGGGAGACCCGTTGCTGGGTGCTGGTTAACCCGGGCAGAGCAAAGGCCGGGTGACGTGGCCTGATGCCAGGGTGAGGGGCAGGATGAGCTTTGCTTTAGGTGCAGAGCAAAGGGAAAGAGCAAAAAGCTGTATTCCCAGAGGAGCACTGCCCTCGGGCTTTTCAACCCCTGGATTTATGGCTTTAATGGAGCAGGTGGGTGGAATCCATGGATCCTGGGGTGCTCGGGATCTCTGCACCCAACCCTGGCTGTGCTCAGCCCCCAGATCAGGAGCCACTTATGAAAGGCTGGGGCTGAAACACGGAGCAGCCTTTGGGTGGTGGGTGGGAGAGCAGAGCCCAGCAGGGGTGCAGGTGGCAGCAGGGCCCCAGCCCATAACAAGCTCTTCCCTTCATGCAACCTTTCCCTTCCCACTTAGGACCCAGCAAAGGCAGCCGGGCACAGGCCATGGCAGGAGCTGGGCAAGCAGCTGGTACCTGGGCTGTGCTGCTGTTTCTGGCAGCTTGGAGGGGACTCATTCCCTATCAAAAGGGTTTTTCTGAAGGCTCTCCCTGCTGTACTGGTCCTGCAGGAGGTGGGAAGTGCACCCATCCCAACGGGTTCACACAGCAGGGTTGTGGTGAGCAGGGTCACGGTGGCATCTGGACAGGTGCCACCCAGGGCTGCTGGACCAGCCCCCTCTGCTTGCTGTTGGCTCCTGGGATGACAAAGCCACTCTCATGGGGGCTCGGGGGGGTGCTGGGCACTGAGTGAACAAACACAAGCTGGTTTTGGCAGTGTGGTCAGGGGCCTTTCCTGAGCCGTGCCTACCAAAGCTCAGCTTTACCCTCCCCGTCCCTTCTTGGGGGGGGCACCCTGCCTGCCAACTGAACGCCCAACACCCCGACAGCTCAGCCACAGCCAGGGCTGCGAGGGAAAAAATTAACTCAGGCCAAAGCTTTGGCCAAATCCCAGCCAGGCTGACTTGGAAGCTCTCCCACAGCGCTGCTGGGGAGCAGTAGCTCGTGTTTTTTTTGCACGCCCCGATGGGCACCTCGACCCCAAACACATCCCAGTCCCCACGGCACGGGGCAGTGGCAAGGTGGGCACGACGGGCCCTGCACGGGGCAACCTCTGAGCCCCTCTGCCAGGCAGCACAGCCCGGCCCTTGAGCATAGAGCGAAGAGAAGCCTTTTTGTTCACATGTGTTGGCTCAGCTCAAATAACTCATCAGGGACCCGAGCTGCAGGCTGGAAAGGGAAGAAACTCTCTCCAGATGAAAGGATGTCAGAAAATTGTATTTAGTCAACTGCGTGTGTGTGTTAGAAAGGGGCGGAGGGAGGAAGGGGCCGCCGAGGCTGTTACTGTGACTGACTTTCTGACTTCTTAACTTGTCAGCATATCCTAAAGTTAAAAATGCACATGCACACAGGACTGCAGCCAAAGAGGCTGTCTAGCCGCAGATCCAGATGTGGGGGCCACTGCTCAGCCAGCCAGCCCCGCTCTCCCTGAAACGACTTTCAGACTAAACAATTGTGACTTGGCTGTGAGAGGCAGCGCAATTCCAGATGCTGCTTTCCTTTCACGTTGTTTTAATTGGGCTGGCAGGCGCAAGGGCTCTTTCAGTGAGAGGAAAGCTTCCCCACGGGACCGCAGGCTTTTGGCAAAGCTCCCACGCTGCTACCTTAAGAGAGAGAGGGAGGGAAGGAGAGGGAGAGGAGGGGAGGTGGCGGTGGGGAGAAAAATTGAGAGCGACTTTCCAAGGTGTTTACTGCTGCGAACGGCTGCTGCTTTGCCTTTTTATCTGCTGAAATTCTCACCTTTTTTTTTTTTTTTTTTTTGGGTTCAGTTTGTTTAACGTAACCCTGGAAAAATAAAAGACACACAGGACACGGGGCCGTGCTGAGGAGTGGGGACTTGTCCTGCTGCAGCCTGGGGAGCAACACCAGGGCAGTCCAGCCAACCCAGGAAGGGGTACCCAGGCTCTGTGCCGTGACCTGGGGCAGCATCTGAGAGCCACAGTGGGTTTCCACGCTGACCATCCTCACGGCCCAGCCATAGGAATGCTTCCCCAGCCCTTCCCAGAGTCCTCAGCCACAACAGCCCCATCCCTGAGCGGGGGGAGCCAGTGGGTTCACCCTTCACCTCGCACTGGCAAGGTGGGAAGAGATAAGGGCTGTTAAAGTCACTGCAAGTCTAGTCCTTATAGATCTAGATCTAGTCCTTGCTAAATTAGATCCTAGTAGGTGCTGACATCCCGACTGCGCTCCAAGGGAGAAAATATTTGGGGAGTGAACACCCCCACTTTGTCCTGCCCTATCTCCCCAGGCTGGTTGGTAGAAATGGGTTAAATCAGCCAGTTTCGATACCCCTCATTCCCACCCACGCTGCTCCCCAGCTCATCCCCCTTTGCCCGCAGCACACCCAAGGAGAGAGCTTCACCCCCAGGGCCGTGGCTCTGCCCTCAGGGGGTTAAACCACCACGGGCCTTCCTCCGTGGGGTGAGACCCCAAATGCTCTTTTCACTGCCTTGAAGTGGTGTCCCGGCCTCGGAGCGGCCGCCAGCGGCTGAGTCAACAGCCCAATTTAGCCCGGCCGGGCTCCTCTCCCAGGCCAGGCTGAGCCAAGCGCAGCCGCCGCTGCCCAGATGGGATTTTAAGGTGGAGTCTGGAAAACATCCTGGGACCCCCAAGGGGATCCCGGGAGGCCTGAGGGGAGCCGGGGTCCAGCAGCTCTTGGGAGGCAAAGACACAACTTGGCCGCTCCCGGGGGAAAGGCCGAACCCTGGGGAACGCGGCCTGGCCACGGGGAAGGAGTCGCAGCCTCGTCCCCCTTCGGCCTGTGCGGGTCCCCGGCCAGCTCGGCCTGGAGAGGGGACGCCCTGGAGAGGGCATGTCCTGGAGAGGGGACACCCTGGAGAAGGGATGTGCTGGAGAGGGGACGCCCTGGAGAGGGGACATCCAAAGTCCCGCTGGCTGCTGCCGTTGGCCATCGGCCTCCCGGGCCCAGCGCTTCCAGCGGCAGCAGGTTCTGCCCATGGCCACACGAGAGCAAGGAGAGCTGCTGGGGTCGGGAGCTGTGGCTGTGCAAACAGAGGGGATGCAATTGCTGTCCCCAGCCCGGCTCCTGGGCCAAGTGTGCTGGGAATGTTGAAAAAGAATCAGGAAGGTTTTCTAGACAGGGAAAAAAAAGAGTCCCAAACACATCCTCAGGCTGCGCCCTTACAAGTCCCTTAACTCTTCATCCCCCCCCCCAAAAAAATGGGGAGGGAAACTGTGTGTTTTTGTGCTTTGCTTTGTCTGGGGGGGTTGTTTGTTTTGTTTGTTTTAAAACTTTGGCCTCATTAAATTCCAACAAAAATTTCCCCCCAATAAAAGGAAAACATGGAAAGAAAAACAAACTATTAGAAAAGAGAGGAGGGAGGAAATGTTATTTAAAAGGTTACCAGACCACATCATTTTCCAATGATATTATATACTCCCTGCAGTATCCAAAATATATATGGGCCTTAGGCCAAGAATGTAAAAAAAAAAAAAGGAGGAGGAGGAAAAAAAAAAAAAGAGAAAAAACCCACCCAGCGTAGACACAACATCTGGCCAGAGGCTGAACAAAACCTCCATTTATCACACTTAATCCTGCAATGAAGCAGTCAACAGTTTACTTCTGTTTTGCTAATTTAGCTGCTTTCATGCTTCCGAGGTGGAAAAGCCAAAGTAAAAGCTTTGAATTAAGTGTCACTTTGTGAAGCTACTTCTCCTTTCTCTCTTTTTTATTCTTTTGGTAAAACTTTGTTCTTTTTTTAATCCCGTTCTTTTATTAATTCCACCTTCCCTCCCCCCTCCTATATTTTTTTTGGCTTTTTTTTTTTTTTGCTAGGATCAGATAGAAAATCTGGTGGCACAGCCCCTGTGGCCAAATCCTGCCCTTTGCCACCCAGACACACACAGACCCCATGGGGGGCAACCTGCCCAGAACGGGTCCAGCACCAGCTCCAGTTTCTGAGGGACTCAGGAATTTTGCTGCCCAAATCCCAGCGTGTGTACCCAGAACCAGGCCCCAGGATGGGAATGTTTGAGCCACGCATCTCATACAGCCCAAGGGTGCTCCATGGAAAACTGGGATTCTCCCGAGGGTAGCGAGGGCTTCTCTGTGTGAAATGTGCATTTTTCCCTAGGAACCATTCAGCTTTCCATTGGAAATCAATCCACACAGGGCCTGGGCCCCCTCCGTTCCCTTCTAAAACAGCACCTGGGGAATTCAGAGAGCGGGATCTGGGTGCATCCCCCACTCTGAGACTGATTTGTCTTTTCCCTTGGCAAAAAAAAAAGCTTTTTGTGGAGAGAAGCCCCATTTCCTGACCTACTGCAGTGCGTACACATGTCTGCCTGCTCTCCCACACCCCCCAGCCCTGCCAATCCATTACACAGCCAGCTTCTGCTGTCCACACAGAGGAGGCTCTTCCTCCCAACCAGCCATAAACCACCCCACACCCCGAGTGCTGATGATAAGAGCAACCACAGCACTAACCACAGCACATCTCCAGCCCCCCAGGAATCCCAGGCTCCAGGGGATTCTTGCTCAGTGGCTTAAATATGGATTTGGGAGCCCCCGTTTCAGGCTCTCTGGTTGGCCACTGTGGAGAAAAGGATGAGTGAGGGGTTGGGGGCTGCTGGAGGAAGCTCCTTGTTCTCATGGAATCAGTCATACAATCACAAAATCATGGGATCATGGGCTGGGCTGGGATGGGAGGGAGCTTTCAAGCTCATCTGGTCCAGCATCCCTGCAGGGAGCAGGGACATCTGCAACTAGAGAAGATTTATCATCCTGAAGTTGATTAAAATTACGGTGCAAACAGCAGTTTCTACTGGGAATTTGGCTGCTTCCACCAGATCAAGTGTTGGGAGGGGAGGACAACACATCCCTGCGTATCCAGCCAGGCCGGGGCCTTTGCACATGTTTAGTAAACACTGGCATTTGCTCTTGGAGCATCTTCAGATTGTTTCTGTTGTGTCAAGAGCAAAAGAAACAACAAATATCCATCCTCAGAGGCTTAATTAATATTGGTTATGACCAAAGGAGCTTCCATCTCAGGATCTGCGGAGTGTCCTGGCTCTTTGGAGCTGAGGATGATCAGGCAACACTTGATGCAGAGTGGGGAATTGGGTTTATTTTTGGGGCTGTCTGGCTCTCCTATTGTTACATGGGTGGTGTTGCCGCCAGTTCCCTTGACTTGATGTGGTTTCATGTGTGTGTCAAAGGTTGGCTTGTCTCTCTAGACTCTTATTTATTACTGCTTTATAAACTGGAAGAATAATGAATTAACTGAGTGCTTGAAGAGGTGCAAAGAAAAAGCCTCATGTGGTGTGAAATGCTTATATATATATATATATCTCTTAATAGCTTATCCAGAGCAGCTTGCTGGTCCTGAATGCCAGTACTGAGGAGTGACACATGCTGCATACCTTGTCTAACAGACACATCAGTACAAGATTAGATAAGGAACAGCATATCCAGGCTGTCTAGTGAAAAAAACAATGCACCTAGCTTTGAAAAACCGGGCTGGAAAATTGCTGGCATGCATGAGAGTGTTGTGGACTCCATCCCTCTTCAGAGGGCTGACTCCATGCAAAACATTTCAGCCTGAAGCTAAGCAACAAGTCACCCTCAGCATGAGCCAGGGGATGTCCCATGCCCTCCGGGGGCAGCTGTGCCATAGCCAGAGTCAGTGTGCACAGATATTCAGTACTTCACACATACAGTCTGGGGCCCATAACACCACCCAGTGTTCTCTGGCCTGCACCAGAGTTGAGCTGTTGGGGAGGCTGGTAACAGTCAGGCCTTTTCACCTCGGAGGTGTCAATCTCTGTTCACAGGGTGGAAAGCTTTGGGCTCCCTCCCTCACGTGGAGTTGATTCCTCAGTTCTTAGTTCTGGCCCCAAACGGGAGGTCAATCAGCCAGTGCCAGTCCCTGTGCCTTGGTTCCCTTGGTGCATGGGGTGGTGATGCCACCACCACGGCACCCCCTGCACACATCCCCCAGGCTCCAGAGCACTGCTGCACCCTCTGCTTTGGGTGCAAAGGGTGGAGAAACAGCTCGGAGGCCTCTGGGCTCCTGAACTGCCCTTTTAGATCCCAGACACCCACACCAGGATCTGCCACTTCCAGTTCTCTCCAGCCACAGGACTTTCCCATTTTGCTCCATCCCAGCAAACCTTTGCAAGGCTCTGAGCTACTTCCCCACGGGGATTTTCCCCACTCCTCTCCTCTCCAGAAGCTGGTCTCTGGTGGGGACTGTGGTGCCAGAGTCACTCCCTCGTGTACCCTGCCCCGTTCTGCCAGCTCCGGGAGCCACAGGAGCTTTCCATGTCATTTAGCGGATGCACCTCAGCGTGGAATCACCAGATCCACACATCCCAGCCAGCACTGGCAATAAAGAATCACTACTGGAAGGTCTGGCAGCTCAGTTTGCCACCCAGGGCACAGCCTTGGATACCCCCCCCATGCCCCGAGTGGCAGAGGCCACGGTCCCCAAGGCCAGGCTGTCGTCTCCCGGCCGCGCCGTCGCCGCCGCCGCATTCCCACGGCTCTCCAGTGCTCAGACAGCCCCATCCCAGCCCCGGGGTCACCCGTTCATGTTTACTGTAGGGGGAAGGAGGCTGCTGCAAACATTCCTGCTCCGTGCCTCAGCCGGCCGGGAGCTCTCCCGCCGCGTCGGGCAGCCCCGGTGCCCTGGGAAAGGGCTCTGCCCTCCTGCAGCAGGTGCAGCCGGCAGGGACGGGGCCCCCCGGGAGGCCTTTCTGAGGGTCTTTTGTTGCAATGGTGTTGGTGGGGTTCAGGGTTGGGGTAGAAAGTGTGAGCAGCAGGAGCAGGGATCGTCCCCCTGCTCTGGGCACTGGGGAGGCCGCCCCTTGGATCCTGGGGTCAGTTTTGGGCTCCTCACTCCCAGAAGGACATTGAGGGGCTGGAGCGTGGTCAGGGAAGGGACACGGAGCTGGGGAAGGGTCTGGAGCAGGAGTGTGGGGAGGAGCAGCTGAGGGACCTGGGGCTGTTGAGCCTGGAGAGAAGGAGGCTCAGGGGAGACCTTCTGGCTCTCAGGACAAGAGGCTCTGTCCTCAAGCTGTGGCAGGGGAGGTTTAGATTGGAGCTGAGGAACAATTTCTTTCCCTCCAGGGCTGTCCAGGTCTAGCCCAGACTGCCCAGGGCAGGGGTGGAGTCCCCGTGATCCCTGGAGGGGTTTCCAAGCCCCTGTGGAGTTGTGGTGCTGAGGGACAGGGGTCAGTGGTGCCCTGGCAGTGCTGTGCTTGATGGTCTCAAAGGTCTCTGCCAACCAGAACAGTTCTCTGATCCTCCTCTAGGGTCAGGCCTGCCTGTGCTGGCCCCTTCCCACCATGGAGCTGGCTGCATTTCTCCAGAGTTTAGTGCTGATTTTGCATCCTCACACTGGGGCTCCATCAGCACTAGGCAGAGGTTATTGACCCCCAGCTCCCTCCTCAAATCAGTGGCAAATCCCCTCCCAGGGGTTTTCTCCCCACTCAGCACCTCCTACCCCAGCACGGTTAATGCGACAGCCCATCCAGCGCTGTCCCTGCTGCCTGGCTGTCACCACCCCCTTCCCAGGGTGGCAAAGACCCTCTGGAAGCTTTCCAGCGAGGACCCTCCCCCCAGGATCTGTCAAGAGTAGCTACCCCCTGCCTTGCACGAAGACACTGGAGGGGAGGGCAGGAGGTGGGCAGGAGAGGAACGCTCTGAGCCAGCCTGTGCTCCGGGTGCCACACAAAGAGCCCTCTTGGACCCACTCTTGCTCATCCCTGGCTCAGCAGGGTTTGGGCAGGAGGGGCTGTTCTTGTTGGGAGCCTTAGGGAGTGAGTTTGGCCCCGTCCGGGAGAGCAGCTCGGTCCCTGAGCCAGGCTGGGAGCGCTGCTCCTTGGGCTGGTGCCAAAGGGATGCTCCCAGCTGCCACTGGGTGACCCCCTGGCACGGGGAATCAACAGCCCAGCTCCCCAGCTCCACCCGTCCCCTTCCACGCACAAAAAAAGCCTCAGTGCCTCAGAAAGGGGGTCGGAAACAGCTCCCTGCTCAGCTGCTCTCACCCCTCCTGGGAAGGGAATTGCTTCCCTGCCTCTCAGCCAGGGCTGCTGGTGGGAGCGGGACCCCCGGAGCCCCCGGCCCGCGCCGCACGGCTGGTTATTTACCCAGGCAGCGCTGAGCAAACAGCACCAGGAGGATCCCTCGCCCCGCACAGCCCGGAGAACTGGAACAAAGGAGAGCTTGGCAGAGGGGGAAAGGGGACAAAGAGCCACCCAGTGCTTTTCCCGAGGCCACCTGTGGCAGGGGAAGAGCTGGGGGGGGATTCCTGGGGACGCGGTGGGCTCGGGGTCACCTTCCCAGGGAGTGAGGAGCGCTTGGCTGAGCGAGGTCTGGGGAGATCTCAGTGAGCAGAAGGCACGTGCCTGGGGGGGACACAGGGAACAAAGTTCTCCATGTGCCTGAGTTCTCCCGGGTTTCCTCTGCTGTGCCAGGCTGTGCCAGGCTGTGCCAATTGCTCCCTCCTTTCTGGCCTCCCTTAGAAACATCTCAGCTGGGGGAGACCCTGCTGAGCCCAACCACCATCCGGCAAAGCCCCACAGAGTCCGAGCAAGGCACACCCAGCTCCTGCTCCTCTGGCCTTTCCCTGCCTCCCCATGGGCCAAGAAACCCTGCATGTGCTGCTTTCTACTCACAAAAAAAAGAAGAGAGCCTCTGGCCCAGCCAGCTCAGTGGCATCAAACACTCTGGCCCAAAAGGACAACCTGCAGCCAGAGAAACTCCTCCACTGGCAAATCCCCGGGGACCTGCACCCCGGTGAGATCTGGCCCAGGCCACCAGCTTCACCTCCACGTTGCTGATGCTTTAAAGCAGCCTGTTTAAGGTTGTTGTCTCACTCAGTTTTCCCTCTTTTTTTTTGGTATTTAATATTAATAGTAATGACTGTGGCAGTAAGATAATAAGCTTCACTCAGATTAGAAGGGGGTCGGCTCTTATCTGCGGCTGCTGAAGACTCTTGTCTTTCACCTGCTCCTTTAATATCCCCCATCTTTCATTCCTACCGCCGAGCCCCCTCCCACTGTCCTAGAACAAAAGGGGTATTATTGTCCGGGGTCTTTTCAGGCTGGAGCCAGGAAAACCTCCTCCTCCCCCAGCCGCTCCCCGAATGTGCAGCAGTTTGAAATGAGCCTTTTTCCTTCCCCGGCAGGAGATTAGCTCGGTTTGACAAGGCGGTGAACTTTAGGCAGGGTGAGATAGGGTCTCCTTGGGGAGTGGAGGCAGTTCAGCCCTGACTAATTCTGACAAAGAGAGGCACCAAAAAAAAAAAAATCCCTGAAAAAAAAAAAAATTAAAATAAGAAAAACAACTGAGCTGGAGAGGAGGCAGGGAGGGGGAGGCTCTGGGGAAGGAGGGAGTGAGGAGGCCACGGGGAGGATGGAGGGATGGGAGGCCAGAGGGCACGTTCCGGAGCGGGGCTGGGCTGGAGCTCCAGGGTTTGCTTCGTGGGTCTGGCCTTGGAAAAGGGAATTGCTGTCCTGTGACTCCCCAGCATGGCACTGGGATGCACTGGGATCTGGCTGCTCTGGGCTCGCTTTCTCCTGAAATCTCTAAGTTCCTTTGAAGCCCTTTAACACTGTGGACATTGCAGCTTCCTTTTAAAACTCAAAAATCAAGAGTCGAGCCAAGGTAGGTGGTTCAAACAATCAAAACAACAACCCAAACGCAATGAAAAATCAGGATTTGAATGGAAAGCAACCAAACTGATTTCACTTCCAAACGTGGTTTGTGCGTCAGAGGCCCGAGTCTGTGCAGAGACTTGTGGTGGTGACGTGCCCAGGGTGGAGAGGGGTGTGGATGGAGCCAGGGAGTGACGTAGGGAGGGGATTAAAGGAGAGACTGGCAGAGAAGGCAAAGCATTTCATCCCGCCGTGTCTAGTCCACGAGTCTCCTTCTGTCACTAAAAGGCTTTCAGGGGATGCAGCAAAAGGGAGGTGAGAACTGAAAGGAGGGAAGGTAGCTGAGAGGTCTGGCTGGGGGGTGCTGGCAGCAGATTGAGGCACTGGGTGTCCTGGGTGCAGAACAAGGAAGGTTTTTCTGTGGCCTTGCACTAGCACAGCAGCAGTGCCCCGAGCAGGGAGAATCAGCTTGGGAATGCCCTGGAGTGTTTCCCTGGGTCAGGGGGGCACAGGGGGGAAGGCACCATGTTCTGCAGGGGAGAAACTTCTCTTTTTCACTGGGCATTTAAGTGGCAAATGTTAGCAGATGAAAAGGTCTGTGTCAGTCTCCCCTGCTCCACTTGCAGATGCAAATATTCCATGGACACCTGTGAGTATCCACACACCCTGGCTTGGAGAAGCAGAGGCCTTGGTGCTCCCCACCACAGAGGAAAAGAGGAGGAGGCTGCACAGACCTGAGCACAGGAGAGGTCTGACCCAGCAGCAGTGACCAGGACAGACCCCAGGCTCTGGGTTAACTCATCTCTTAAAATGCCTCCTGAGCCCCATGGGAACGGGCAGCTCAGGGCAGCCTGTCCCTGAACACACCAGTGACCTGCCACTTGGGATGTTCCCACCTGAGCTCAGGATCCTGACACCAAACCAAGGCTGCTGTCACCACTTCTCACCCTGGCCCCTTTGTGCACAAAGGGGTGTTTTCCTCAGGCAGCACCAGCCTGGTGCTGGTTTCACCATCACCCACTTCCAGACCCATAGCACCCACGTCCCGTGGCTGCAGGGCAAAGGAATGACCTCCAGCAATGGGTGCTGCAGCTGCCACCCCTCCTCCTGTGCCAGGCTGCCCCAGCCCGTGTCCTGCAGGACGTGCTGTGCTGTGCAGGACATTTCCCTGCCAGTGGCTCAGCAAGCCCCTGAAATCTCCCCGTCCTGCCAGGAGATTCCTCCCTAATGCTCATTAAGCCTCTTGCAAATCCCTGGCTGAACATGGCTGCACAAGTTTAATAAAGCACCAGACAGATGCCATCAATCATGTGGGCCCGCCACACATCTGGGGGAAATCCAGGGCCATGACTCTCCTCTCTTCTCCCCACCTTTGTGTCCCAACAGCCAAAATACCCTGGGAGTTAAGCAGGATGGATCTGCTCCCCTCCTGGAACTGCTGCACCCTCTCCACTGCTCCGCCCCTGCCCCTGCTCCCCACCTCCCGAGGCCCAAACCTTGCACCAGCACCGAAGGGGCTTCACACCCTGCATAGCTCTGGTGGGATTTCCACCTTGCACTCAAGTTTTTTTGCTCTTTGCAATATCCAGGGAGGTTCCCACAAAGGGCCCAGTGCAGAGGAAAGGCCTCACCAGCCTGTTTTGGTCGTGCAAAGCAAGAGAGGCATCAGGGGGAGGAGGAGAGTGGGGAAGAGGCACAGGAGAGGGGAGAGCAGGGGCTGGCACTTGATCCTCACACCTTCCATGCCTTTTTGACATTGCCTCCTGCTTGGAAGCATTGGGAGCTGGGAGGAAGATGGAGGCTCCAGCAAGAGCTCAACGTGTAGATTTGTGGGTTGAATTCAGAGGGTGGCACCTACGCTCCCCAAATCCACACCCTCACCCAACTGCTTCCACCAGGAGGGACACAACGTTTATTGGGCAGTTGGTGGAGAAGCCAGGACCTCACTGGTGTGTGTGAGCAATGCACAGCCCAAGCCCTTCACGTAGGAAACACTTCCTTCTGGCACAGCAATCCTCAGACACAGGGCTGCTGGGAAGAGCCCCTGTTCACTGGTTTGACAAGCCCCTGCCTTTCTAGAATCTTGATTTGAAACCCCAACGTTGCAGCTGCTCAGCTGGCCATGGTGCAGTGCAGCTCAGCCCTGTGTCACTCCTCCAGCAGACTCTGGTTTCTTTTTGTAGCCTTGCCAGGTGAGAGGCAGGGGAGAAAAGTGTGGTTGATGGCTGGACTGATGGATCAAAATGCCCTGCTTCCTTCCCAGACAATCAGAGACAACTTGTCCTCTTGGCTTCTCACCGAGGAGCTAGATGGACGAGATGATCTCCACAAGTCCCTTCCTCCTCCAACAACTCTGTGCTGGAGCGTGTCCCAGTAAAGAGCAACAAGGCTGGGAAAGGGTCTAGAGCACCAGCCTTGTGAGGAGCAGCTGAGGGACCCAGGGTTGCCCCCCAGGACCACAGACACATCCCGTTCCTGCCTCAAACCCCCTCCAAAGGCAGGACTGCACCTCTCCCCTCCCCGCAGCCACGGGAAATTCCTATTTGCTTGGCGTTGAGACCACAGGGAAGCCAGGAAAATAGCCCAGCAGGAACCGGTGCTTAACTAAAGCTATCTGTTAAATCAAGTGGTCTTTAAAGGTTTAAGGAGGCTCTCCCCACCCCGGGTCTCTGGGGCTGGGGCTGTCCCCTGGGTGCCTTGACTGGCAGCTGCCAGTGACAGACAGACAGCCCTGGCAGGCAGGACGGAGCTCTGGCTGCAGCACAAAGTTCTGCCAACTGCCAAACACGCTTCTCCTTGCTGTTCTGCAAAAGCCTCGATGTGTTTTTATTACAAAAAAGAAAAAAAAAAAAAGAAGACACAACAGAGAGCTGGAAGGATTTGAGGCTTGGATCTCTGTGCTGATGAACAGGACGTGTTCTTGACTGGCACAGTGTCGTGGGACCAGAGGAATGTGTGGGGTTGACTCGGTTTTGTCTCCATCGGCCTCGGAGGGATCTGAAGACGCTAGAGCTGAACAGTTTAGTGCATCCAGCTGGGATCTCAGGGCTCCTGGGCCCCTCTCCCAGCAGGCAGAGGGTGAATTCATCTGTGGTTACGGGGCGTGCAAAAGCCAAACTCTTCCCTCGGCCCGGGGTGGAATCAGGGACAAGTCATCCCAGGTCACCCAGTAGTGTTTTCCCAGCAGCCACTGGGGAGGATGGTACCTGCTTCCCCACGGGTTGATGCCAGAGTGGGAAGTGTCACCTGAAGACACTGTGATGAGCAGAGGTTGGATTTGCAGCCACGGGGGCCGTCGGATGTTAAGATGCGCTCACGGCTTCTCCTCCCTCGTCCTCCTCGTGGACCTCCTTTGGCTCAGACCACCCCCTCAAACCAGGGACACCAGGCTGCAGAGAAGCCCCTGTGACCCAGTTCATCCCGGGTGCTGCTCTCCACTGGCACAGAGAGGGAAGTGTCTGGGGCAGAGCCCGCCGAGGGCCGGGCTGATTCCAGCAGGAGCCGCGCGGTCCGGCCGGGCTCCGGAGAGGGACCCTTGCCAAGTCCCACATATGGGATAGATTATCCACAGTGGCTTAGAGGGGCTTCTCCTGCTGCCACTCACCTATCCGCCCGTGTGGCAGAGGGGATGGCAGAAAGGTTTTCACAGCTGGAAGGAATTGCGGGGAGGAGGAGGAGGAGGGGTTTGGGAGAGACAAAAAACAACATTGAACTGAAGATGGAAGGAAGACGGTGTTAGCGGAGGTAATGGAGAAAATGTGTGTGAGAGAGAGAGGGTATTTTATTTACAGGCTGTTTGTTTGGTGTTGCCCACACACGGTGAAAGCTGGGCAGTGGCTGCACTCCAAAAATCCCAGCAGGCGCTGTGGCTTGGAGAGGGAAGGAGAAGGAGAGAGAGGGAAAAAGAAGGGAAGAGGGAAATACAGAGAGAGGGAGAAAGGAATGGCAGCCAAGAAGGCCAATGGCAGCCTGGGCTGCAGCAAGAGCAGTGTGGGCAGCAGCTGGAGAGAGGGGATTCTGCCCCTCTGCTCTGCTCTGCTCAGAC
>JAOYMX010005439.1:2177-13799 GCA_025802355.1 Corythornis madagascariensis
GCCTGGGCTAGTTGAGGGTGTCCCTGCTCCCTGCAGGGGGGCTGCACTAGATGCCCTTTGGAGCTCCCTTCCAGCCCAAAGATTCCCAGCTCCTCAGCCTCTCCTCAGCAGGGAGCTGCTCCCCTCCCTCCAGCATCTTGGTGCCCTGCGCTCGACTCTCTCCAGCAGCTCTTTGTCTCTCCTGGAGTTCTCTTGGCTCCTACCTGCATTGCCAGATCCAAAAGCTCTTTGGAAACATGTTGATTAGCACCTTCCAGGTTTCTGACGAGGTCCCCAGCAAAGTTACTGTCCTTGGGAGTCAGGAGAGTGTAGGCAACTCCCTTCTCCCCCGCCCTGCCGGTGCGGCCGATGCGGTGGGTGTGCGTGTCGATGTCCCGAGCCACGTCGTAATTGATGACAGTCTTAATGGAAGGGATGTCTAAGCCACGAGCTGAAAGCAAGAGCAAAGCAGCAGTCAGTGTGGTTATCCCATAAAACAACTCCCAGCAAGCCCACCTGTGCTATTTCCATCTGCTCCAGCCCATGAAAGGAGTTTCAGCAGGAGCGTGGCCTGGTGAAGGCAGCTGTTGTAGGTCAGAGCTCTGCAGTGTAGCAGCCCCTTCTCTGACTGACACCAGTGTAAGTTACACTGATCACAGAATGGCAGGGGTTGGAAGGGACCTAGATCATCTAGTCCAACCCCCCTGCCAGAGCAGGGTCACCCACATTCACAAGATTGAAAATGGAAGGGGTCTCATTCAAGGGCTGCTTTTCCAAAGATGAGAGCAGGATTTCTTAGGACACTGAAATTCCCTCTTTGTTCAGCTAAACATCAGGGTGCCAGAGCTGTTCTAAAGGTTTCAAGTGTGTCATCTCCTTCTCCTCATTTAAGCACACATAATGTGTCAGCTGATTAGCAAATAGCAACTACTTCCTTAAGAAACAGCTCATTTTTTTTTCCTGTATATTAAGGAAAATCATCTGTCAGGCTGCATTTAAACATGACTAGAAGACTTTAAAAAGAAAACCCCTTGCTAACACTCTGGACTTCTGAAAAAAACATCTGGAACACAGTGCCCAGCAGGTGCAGAAACCAACCCTGCTGCCCTCCACTGAGGCACCCTGCTGATATCCACAGCTTGCATGAGCTGCTGCTCCTTGGAATGACACCTACCTGCCACATCAGTGGCCACCAGTATTGGGATCCCCTTTTTCTTGAATTCTGAAATGACTTTGTTCCTCTCACTCTGGTCCATGTCACCGTGAAGCAGCCCTAGATTATGATCCTCCTGCTTGAGGTTGTTGGCCAGCTCTTCTGCATTTGCCTTCTTGGTGACAAAGAGGAGAACACTCCCAGAGGATGTGAACTCCACCAGGCGTCGAGTCAGCCAGTTCCACTTGCTGGGGCCAGAGGGGAAAATCTCCACTATTTGAGTAACATCTTCATTTGCCTGAGGGGAAAAATAAAACAGTCAATAGTGCAGGGTGGAGAGGACAGTTTGGCAGAGAAACACAGAGGGCAGATTCAACTGAGGAATTGAAACTAGGTGCAAGAACAAAAAGTGGGGAATAAAAAGTACAAGATCCAAATTCTCCTTTAGAAGAGGCTTCAGCTCTTGTCTAAGCACTGAGCACTTCATTTGGACAGTGCAGAAGAGGCAGGGCTTGAATGAGCTGCTCTTTGCTAAACCCAAGAGAGACAGAGCACAGTCTCTGGCACCCTGATGCTCTAAAGACAGGGACTTGCAATTCAAATGCTCTTGTGACAGGTGCTGTGAAGATCTAAACCAGGCTGTGCAAGAGCAGGGGCTGAGAGGATACTCTGCAGTAAAAGCTCCTCATGTGGCCACCAGAGAGCACTCCAGGGAGCTCTGATTCCACTTGGGAGTCAGCAGCAGGGGAGGTAGAAACAGACTCCCCACACACTCCATACTGCAGGTAATTAAGTGCAGTGGAGCTGCCTGGAAGTTTCTCTGAAATATTTCATTTTGACACGTTTAAATATTAATTGTTCCAAGGGTGATGCTCTCACAGTAATAACTTAGATTAATGAATAGGAACGAGGTGATTGAGCCAGGAAAGCTGCTTAAGTGATGTCTAGGAAAACCATTTTCCTACAAATCAAGGGCTTCAGGCACTCATTAATTTCTTTTGTTCTAAAGTGACACCTCATGTGATTGATTGAAAAAAAATAAGAAAAAAACACAGAGAACTGGTTAAAAGAATGTTCTGAAGCAATCCTGTCAAACTTCTCAACACTTTTCATATATTATGAGCAAAGTTTCTTCACAGCAAGTGTAATCTGCCCACATTCCCCTGTCTGCTGAGTTCAGCTGCTGCTGTCAAGCAAGGACAGAAGCAACATTCCCACGTAAACAAGCTGAGAGACACTACAGTCTAAGTTTCAAATCCTTCATTGCAAAGGCTGCAATTTATTTACAGTTTTGAGACAAAAGGATAAACCCACTGATTCAGCCTAGTAAAAGGAAAAAAAAATCCATCCCTGCATTCATGATGCTTCATTCCCATCACTGTAAGAATATTCGGTGGCAGAAAGCTAAATAAAATAGAATAAAACCACCAAAAAAAGCCTTTACACTTAAATAGAAATGATGGCTACTGCAGTTTAACTTAAAATTCAGACAAGAGAAACAAATTGGCTCATTTTTCTCAGGTTCAGTGTCTCAGAAATAATGTGGAATTACCTCTCCAATGTCTCCCTGCACAACTCGAATGGGATCGATCAGAATATCTCGGGCCAGTTTCTCAATCTTCTTCCGGAAGGTGGCACTGAACAAGAGGGCTAGGAGAAAAAGAAACAAAACAAAACAGTGTTGGAACTGCTTGAAAAAGAAACCTGGCCTTCAGAACTGTGAGAACATTGCTCTGCTTGTGAATGGGACCTGGAGATGTCAGTGACTGAAGCTACAGTCTGGCTGATCAGTTGTAAGGAAGATTGTGCAGCACTGTGCTAAAAAACCTCCAAGTGGAAACACATTTTCCTGGCATCTGAAAGGAGGTAATTTGTGGCACTGCTGTGAACTGTTTCATGGCAGCTTAGAACACAGGATCTCAGACAGTATGAGCTTTGACTGATCATCTCTTCCCTGAGTGAAGCCTGTGGAGGGATCAGAGCCGGATGAACACGGCCAGTTAAACACCAACACTTCCCAAGTGCTCCCTCCCTGCAGCCCATACAGAGAACAACACCAGGGGGCTTCAGTGAAAGTCTCATCGTGTGGCTCCAGCAGGGAGAGGAAATCCACACCCTGTTAACTGGGAGCCCACCAGACAGCCCCCAGCTGTCAGGAGGTTCTTCAGACCCAGGCTGATACTCACTCTGTCTGTCAGGACGCACGTGGCTGGCGATTGATCTGACCTGGTATTCTGGAAAGGAGATGGAGAAGGTTCAAATCAACTGTGTATGGCCACTGTTTAGTAGAATAACTCCAAATACAACTGCATTGCTTTATTATTTCATTTATATTTTAACAATATATTGAGTGCCTCTCAGTATTTTCTTCTACTGTGACTTCCAGGTGCTCTTTGCTTCACAATGGATTTTTTTTTTGCTGTACAAAGAAACTTTTGCAAGCTCCTGCAGCACAAAATTCCATAAGCAAAGAGCCTGTGCAGAACTTGGACATCTTACAAGAGTCTCCTCACCTTTCCACTCTTAAAGTACTGCCAAATCTTTGCTACATCCCATGATTCTTGATTCTACTTCCAAGAAAGTTCTTTTAACACCACCAGTTTGCACACACACAAGTGACTTCCCCAAAACCTACTCAGCAATTCAAAGATAAAAATCAGAGGTTTGGGGATTTCAACATCAAGAGGACATAATTAATCTGCTCACAGCAACAGATACTAGACATTTGAGTATGAGTTTTGCCTATAAAATATTAGCTGAATTTATTTTCAAGCATATGAAGCTCTAAGGGTTATAAACAGCTCTGGTACCCTTGGAACTGGACACCACAGCTTTCCAGAACAGTGACCCTGGTTCATTACATACCAAAACCCATGTCAAACATTCTGTCAGCTTCATCAAACACGAGGTAAGTGACTCTCTGAAGGTTTGTAGCTTTCTTCTTCACATGATCAATCAAACGACCCTATAAAAATATTTACCAGAGACTCAGCACAGGAAACATCTCAAGGCTTCAGACTAGAAATGTTAATATTCAAGTCATAGAAACAAATGCTTAAAATTCTTAACAACTATACTTGACAAGCTGAATTTTTAGGACTGGTTTTTCAAGCTCAGCAGTGCTGAGATCCTAAGATTACCCATTCTTCAGGACAGTTCCAATTTAAATGTGCACTGGCATCTTAATGCCACAATTTTTGGCAAAGGAGATTTTGTTTTCTTGCCCAGTACCCCAATAAATAGCCAAAATAAAACTTCCTCCAGTCAGTACTTGCTCAGCTTTACCCAAGTTTGTAGCTGGTTGACAATGATGCCCATTTACATCACCAGTTCAGCACCAACACCCATCCAGATTCCACATTCCAACCCCTCAGTTTTACTGCCACAGGCTCTACACTGAATCAGGAAGACAACACCCAAGTTCTGGGAATTTTCTTCACTAATTTAAGGCCCAGCAATCAGAAGCACAGTATTGATTCAAGCAGATCTTGCTTGCTACTCTGTCTTCTATTGGAGATCAGGCTTAATCTCTTTCAGTTTCTCTTGGGTAGAGGAATAATCACATCCTATTTGCTCTCAGCATGTGATAACCTGTGAAGAACCTGATCAGAGAATGAATTCTGCACCACTAAGGGTATTACAATTTCTGTCTCACGTTCAATTAAGCAACAACAACATCTTAGTGTGTGCATACAGGTACTTACTGGTGTGCAGACAACTATCTCTGCCCCCTCCTGCAGGGCTTTGGCTTGCTCCCACATGCTGCCCCCTCCATACACAGCCACAGAGCGCAGGTTGTAGGCCTTCCCAAAACGTTTACATTCAGAATGGATCTGAGAAGTTTCAACAAAGCACATTGCAGTTCATGTTAGACAGCTCTGAGATGATAAACCTGCTTTGGAAAGAAAGTCCAGCTCAAGAAATTCACTTTTAAGCTACTAACTTAATGGAAGCATTCAGAAATCCTGAGGGTTTCATACTTTCAAGATTTGTGGATTATCTTCAGTAATTTGGGAAACCTAATTTGGGCATTAACCATAATTTAACCTGCAGGGGCTAATCTTTTACACACACAGTTGGTGTCAATTGAGCATCTCCCCTGTGGAGAAAGGATAAGGGAACTGGGGCTGTTTAGTCTGGAGAGGAGAAGCTTGAGAGGGGATCTAATTAATATCTATAAATATCTGAGGGGTGGGTGTCCAATGGAAGGAGCCAATCTCTGCTCTGCAGTGCCCAGCAACAGGACAGGAACAATGGGGATCAACTGGAGCAGAGAAGGTTCCAGCTCCACAGGAGGAGAAACTTCTTCCCTGTGAGGGTGCCAGAGCCTGGCCCAGGCTGCCCAGAGAGGCTGTGGAGTCTCCTGCTCTGGAGCCTTTCCAACCCCCCCTGGCTCTGTTCCTGTGTGGGCTGCCCTGGGTGCCCCTGCTCTGCCAGGGGGTTGCCCTCCAGCATCTCCAGAGCTCCCTGCCAACCCCCACCACTCTATGATATAAAATTCTGGGATGGTGATGGAAAGAAAAAGCAAAAGGGGATGCCTGCTGCTGTGACACGTGGCAGTGCCTGTGATTGTCCTTCACCCTCCAGCTCCACAGGCACCCATGACAGTTCTTCCCCTCACAAAGCCTATCAAGTGAAGGCAGAAAAGAACCACACAGCCTATGGAAAATGAGTTACATTGCTAAATGTGGTGCTTTTGGTTAGGCTGATAAATCTGAATGCTCCCTCCATCAGCCCTGTTAGCACTGGATTTACTGAACTTCCACATGCATTTCACATTATTATTACCTTCCTTTAGGAAGTGAGATTAGGAGTAAAATCTGATAACCCTTATACAGTGCCTAACACCTTCAGAGAAGCCCCTCACTCATCTTACAAACCATTGGAACCATGCTGCAATAATGGGAACATATCTTTTTTTTTCCTTTTAGGTTAGAGCTAATAATGATAATTCAATAAAGCACTTTGATTTTACTTCTTTTTAAATAAGCATTTTAAAGCTGTCTCAAGGTCTCCAAAGGAACATTCAACATCACATCTCTGAACTAGTCAGCATCTCCCTCTGGAGGATTTCAAATGAATCTCTCTCTCTCCATAGGTAATTCAAGCATTTTTTGAAGTGGCATGGATTCATTTGACATCTGGAACTCAGGTGCAAGTTAAGCATCTAAGATAACTGAATGGGACACAACCCTGGCCATCTACATGAGTTTAGGAATAAGATTTAAATGGGAAGCTCATTCTAGGGAGGAAGGAATTTGGGCTGCATCCACCAGATGGGTCAGTTTGGTGCCACTCAGAACTAAGAACCTGTCTCAGTCATCAGCTCAGGTTTGTACAATAGAAAGTCCTAAGCCCGTTCCAAATAGAATGAAAAAAAAAGGAATTATTGAGTAAAAGAAGAAATTGAGAAACTGAGAACTGAACATCCCAGCCCCAGAAGCTTTGAAACTCAGTGACAGCATCTAAACCAACACTGATTTAATTAATTATAACCAAGTGACAGTTTTCCAACTCAGAATCACAGAATAGTTGAGGTTGGAAGGGATCTCTGGAGTTCATCTAATCCAAAATCCTCTGCTCAAAAGCAGGGTCACCTGGAGTAAGTTGCTCAGGACCACGTGCAATTGGTTTTGGACATCTCTGGCCATAGCCTCTCTGGCCAACCTGATTGTTCCAAAGTTTGATCACTCAGTAAAAAAAGTGGCTTGTGAACCACTTTCATCTCTTGAATAGTACTGAATATCCTAAGATTTGGTCAAATAAAATACCCATAAAATTCTTTGCCCATTTCCAAGTCTCTCCATCCTCCTAGGTTTGTTCTCTTCTTTCAGCAACAGGTTTTCCTTGGTTTCTTCTTTGTTTAGGAAGTGTTTCTAGCTAAATCTTACCAAGTGTAATTATTTTCCATGGCTAAGTTATCAACTCTCCATTTAAACAGTGATATTAATTTCTTACTTAATGATAGATTTGTAATTTACTTACAGAGAACTGCTTTTCCTCACATGTGGAGGGGTTTGGCACATCATAACATCAGTTAAGTCCACATCTAAAAAAAAATAAGAAGATAATCAGCATAATTTCCATTTCTACAGCACAAATCACAGCTGGGAACAGCAAAAGTGAACTATTTTTAAATCTGCTAGAGGTTAACTGAAGATTTCTATTTGCTGGTGGTACCAACTCATAGGATATGCCTTTTAAAACCTCCCACCTATGCCACACCTCAATAAAAGAGATGGGAAAGTCCAGACTGAGCTTTTTGATTTGATTGCCAGCCCTACCAATAAACCCAGGCTGCTTAAAAACACAGGTCTGAGCTCATCGGGGGGGGAAGGGTTTCATCTAACCCTGGTCTGCAGAGGAGGCAGGTATCTGAGCTCAGCTCCCTGCCCAGGCTCTCTGTACAGCCCATGGTGAGACACAGGCATTTCCACAGAGTGAATCACCATTTCCCAAGGTAGGTGGGATGAATCAGCTCATGAAGACACCTCTTGCTCACTCTAATTACAGAAAGAATCTGGTGATGCAACTGGGCAAACTGGATCCCTCCCATAGCTCAGGTATGGGGGGGACTTCTCCAGTCACTGCACAGCCAACTGTGTCATTCCAGACAAAATATGGGATGAAATGCCAGACTATGTCAAGTTATGACTTCCATGTAAAAGCACCACCTCTAGTGTAACTAGCATATAGATTTTATTATTATTATCATCATTTTTTTTTTATCTCCAACCACAGAAAACCTTTGCAGTGAAACAATATTTGCCATGTTGGCTCAAGACCAATCTTCCAGCAATTCCCATCTCCAACATTCTGTTTCAAAAGGAGATGCAGGGAACTTTACTAACCATGCTTTAGGGTCTGAGGTGAAGGTCTGGATCAACCTGATCAGATTTTTTTAATCACAGTCTCATAATCACTTGGCTCTTCTGTCTCATTTAATGAGCCTGGATGTCCTCAGTCTCTCACAGGCCACAACAGGAAAAGTCAGAGTCATGAGCTTGACACCTTGAGTCAGATTCTTCCTTCTGCCCCTTGGGAAGGGGTAAACTACCACAACTATTTTAACTAATACAACTAAGATTTGTGCAGCATAGAAACCCCCAAACTCACCCTTTCAGTGTCAAGTAGATCAAATGTCAGCATTTTCCATTTCAGCAGCAGAAAGTAGCTTTTTTTCTCCTTGCTCTCCTGTCCTCCCTCTTCCCACCTCCAACAAAAGTTAGAAACTTTCTTCTTGATCCTTCCCAGCTCAGAACTTCAGCAACTCAATTACTCTAAAAACCTCATTTTACCTCTTTAATACATTAGAGCACTTTTAATAGAACACTCTAATATAGGCCACTGAGTTCTCTGTGCAAATTAAACCCCTTTGTCTTCGTTCACAACTGAAGTGCAATCAGCATTCTTCTCACTGAGATATTACTTTAATTCCACTTGTCATCACAATGGGATTTTTTCAGTACTCCTTCCACCAGCACAAAAATACACCCCCCCTGGGGGGGAAGTCAGCAACACCCACGTTTGCTTACTAAAAAAGGGAAAGAAACCCCCCCCCCAGCTCAGTTTCACTTTGCAGAGCAGCTCTTCTCAGGTCGAGCCCAAGCCCAGGGCCATGGGAAATGATGAGTCTCACTACAGAGAAGTCTGAAGCCCAACCCACTTGGCCTCCTCTGCTGTTGACCAACAGCAGCTGAAATGGTTTGCAACTGGTTCCTGCCCTAAAATTATCTTCAACCTCTTCATCAGAAACGTGGGTGCATCACAGTGGAGTTTCCTGGGGGTGGGATAACTTCTCCTGACCTTGGGTTCTCACACTACAGGGATGGAGCAGCCCATAAGAACTTCTGTTGAGGAGTTTGGACTGGAAACAAGTCTGAATTTGATGGTCCTTTGGACACCCTCCAAAAGCCTGTCTCTTCCAAAACAGTTTTGCAAAATAAATATGATGCTCATGATGCAAAAAAAGCATTGATCTAACTGGGAGAAAAAAAACCAAACCAAGAGCTTAACTCCCTCTTGCCACAGGAAAGGGTGGAGTAGGGCAAGAAAGCCAGAAGAAAATGAAAATAACAGCATTTCTGAACTGGAGACAAACCAGACACACCTTAACATTTGGTAAAGAATTCATATTGCTGCTAATTACAGCTGGATGGCAAGAAAATATCCTTCAGCAGACAGGCAAGGAGAGAGGAAGACCACAGAAGAGACAGATGCACTGAAACTAGATCTGAATTAAAAGGTTTCATCAAACCTGGATTGCAACAAGAAGTCAGGGGAGTTGTTCAACACAACCTTCAGATGATTGTACCCACAATCTGTTTTCAGCAACTAGCACTGCTCAATCTGACACACTTTAGTGGGGCCTCAAAGGTTTACTTGGAAGAATAACAACTGCAGGCAGGATGATCCCAAAGATCCCCAAAAAAAGCTATAAATGCCCTGCAGGATCAAGAGGTTCCTCCCAACACTCAAGTGCTCACAAATATGAGGTGAAATGTCAGGGCACTGTCAGTTCTCCAAGCACTAAGTGTGTTACTACTACTGGCCAAGTTTATCTCACTTGGATTTCAAAGCTAATTTTGCAGGGACACAGAAAAGCCTGAAAAGGGGAAGGGATGGATCCCAAATCACTTTCCTTTCTTGAAGCCCATGACTAACTCACTCTCATGACTGATGCATCTGACTCTCAGTTTTTGCTTGCTGAAGTCAAGCAACAACTTCTGCTAACTCCTGGTGCCTCCCACTGCACCACAGCAGAAATTCATCAGCCTGCTGCCCACCTCAGCAGGCAAACCTCCAAGGCAAGGCTGCAGAGATGATGCTCCTGCCCACAGCTACCTGCCTGGCTCCTCTGGCACAGATACCTACTGGATACCTACTGGAAAGAGTCCAGGGGAGGCTGTGAGGATGATGAAGGGACTGCAGCATCTCTGGGAAGAAAGGCTGAGGAAACTGGGGCTGTTTAGTCTGGAGAAGCCTGAGAGGGGATCTTAATGTCTGTAAAGATCTGAGGGGTGGGTGTCCAATGGAAGGGGCAATCTCTGCTCTGCAGTGCCCAGCAAGGAGCAATGGGGAGAAACTGGAGCAGAGAAGGTTCCACCTCAACATGAGGAGTTCACCAAGTGGTTCTTAGAGTGAATGAGAATAAATTATCAGCATGATTATATTCCTCCTGTCAGCATCTGCACTTCTCCTTTACATACAGAAATCTATCTATCTATAGATATATAAACCTTCACACCCCCACCAGCAGAAAGAAACCCCCCCAGAGGAGCAGGGGAAGAGTGACTACAGCAGCAGGATAAAGAGGCAGCAGATTTGTCTGCTCAATGGCTTGAAACTGTTATTTATTGACTCTCCCCTGCACAGAAGCATTCTTGCTTTTCCTGTAATTATCAGACCAGAAGAAGTAATGGTTCCTGGGTTAGACTGTAAATACTTTATACCAGCTTTGTGCCAAGGTGTGTGTCATCTTTGCAAATAAATAAATATCTATGAAGTGTAGCAGCACAGAGGCTGATTTAGTGCCATTCCTCAGGGTTTACTGGTACCAGCAGATGCTGTTGTCATCTGGTGTTTTAAAAGAGATTTTTGAACAGTTGGGAGCACTAATTTCACTGTTTCCAGCTTTTTAAGGTCATGCAGATCTCTTCATCAAGTGACTATCTTCAAACAGCCAATGTCATTAAACTTTTTCACTGTTTAGAGTGAAACAAGACAGAGCTGTGACAACATTGGACATGATGAAACTCTTCCATCAGCTTTCAGTCCTTTCTGATCTGAAACTCCCTGAGCAGTTTCCAGGGGAAGAACCCATTGGCACAACCCCATTCCAAGCTGATTGTAGGCTGCTTTCCTCAGTCACTTCCCACCAACTCATCTGCATAGTTCATGGACAATTTAAAACCACCAACCTAAACCTATATAAGAATCAGTGATGATTTTTTTAATATATTATTATTTTCTTTTTTTCCATCTGCTCAGAACAGCACAAATCATTCACCTGACATTCTAAATTTCTCCATGTTTGGTCTCAATTTAGCAGTACTTGGAATGTGTGAGCTAAAGCCTTTCTGGGCATCTTCCAGTTCTGGAAAGTCTAATAATAACTTATTTATCCAAATAAAAATAAAAATTAAGTAATCTTTCTGAACAAAGAAACTAAACCTAAACTGTAAGTGAAGCCCCTGCACAGTAATGCAGAGTATTTTTATCTCCTACCTTATTGTTCAAGAGACTATAAATACTCCAAAACTCAGACTCCTCTTGTTTACTTAATTCCTATTTATACAGCCTATAAATTATAGGACAATAACAAACAAAAGCAGCAATATTTTTTTCCTTTCACTACCAGTGAAAACAAAAGAATCACTTCTATTGAGCAAATAACTGCAATTCTATGCCAAGCTTAAATTGTTGTAGACTGGCATGTGAAAATACTCATAATTTTCTGCTAAAATATTTTTTTTTTAGTTCTGAAAATT
>JAOYMX010005439.1:18292-28497 GCA_025802355.1 Corythornis madagascariensis
AAAAAGTTCAGTTTCTCTTGCAACTTCTAATAGCCACCCAGAAATATCTAAACCATTATACCACAGACTAAATATTTTGGACTAAACTTCCTCTTGTCATATCCTATTATGCTAAACAAATTCTCCTGCTAACACTTTGAAATGTATATGCTGCAACTCCACAGCAAGGCTGTTGAAAAATAGAAGCACATTCTTCCTGAAAACCCTGCAATAGAATCCAGCCAGTAACAGAACTATAGCCAAGGAACAGCTCATGATAAATCCAAACCATTCCATTCAGGTGGTGTGAAATGCACAAAACCTTCATTTCTTATTCAGAGACACACAAAGCTGTTTGCTCCATTGCCTTGACGTGCTCAAACCAGGGAAATTTGTTAAGCTCCTGGAAATCTTATCTGCCCTCTCCATACCTAATCCACCTCTGAGCTCTAATTAATGCAGCATCTCACATCAAAAACAAAAATAAACTATGTTCTGAACGCAGCTGCCAGAGCCCTGAGTGACATTTGCTGCTCCTGAGAGAACAGCCACATAAATCCATAAACATTTCCCAAGCTGGGTCTTGCCTCCACTTCAGCCATGAATGCCTCCAGAGGATCATCGTCGCTGTCGGAATCTGCTGATTTGGAATGAAACTGCTGCCGAGTGGGGGAATTCTCTGCAGGAATGTAGGGCAGCTCCACATTGCTGGAATCTTCCTCTTCATCCTCAAAGTACCTGAAAAGAAGCAACCCACGGCCTGGTCAGGACACTGTTGACAGCACCATGCTGCCCTTCATGGCTTCTGAGTTTGTTTCCCCACAGAGATGGATGATAAAAGTCAGTATGTAGATTGGAAAAGATGTTGGGGTTTCTTTCTTTCTTTCACAGGATCACAGGGTGTCAGGGCTTGGAAGGGACCCTGGAGATCTTTGAGTCCAATCCTCCTAGCAGAGCAGGCCCATAGAATAGAATCTAATCCAGCACAGGGCACAGGAACAGATCCAGGTGGGGCTGGAAAATGTCCAGAGAAGGAGACTCCACAGCCTCTCTGGGCAGCCCCTGCCAGGCTCTGTCACCCTCCCAGTGCAGAAGTTCCTCCTCATGTTGAGGTGGCATCTCCTGTGCTCCAGCTTCCATCCATTGCCCTTGTTCTATTCCAGGGCAGAGTGAGCAGAGGCTGCCCCTCCTCCTGACACTCACCCTCAGCTCTGGATAGCCATGGATTCCATCCCCTCTCAGGCTGCTCTGCTCCAGACTAAAGAGTCCCAGGGCTCTCAGCCTGTCCTCAGCAGACACGTGTTGCAGCCCCTTCAGCATCCTCACAGCCTCCACTGGACTCTAATAGATCCTTGTCCCTCTGGAGATGGGGGGCCCAGAACTGGATGCAATATTCCAGGTGAGGTCTCACCAGGGCAGAGGGGGAGCAGAACCTCCCTGGATCTGCTGGACTTGCTCCTCCTAATGCACCCCAGGAGCCCTTCCTGGCCACCAGGGCCCACTGCTGTCCCATGGAGAGCTTGGAGTCCACCAGGACTCTCTTTCTTTACAATGATTCAAAGCAAAAGTGAGAAGTGGTGGTGGGGCCAAGAAATGTTATAAATCTTAATATTATTGATATGGATCTTAAGCATCTCCCCCAGCCTGGTAAATGAATACAGGATGCTTTTCTGACCTCCCTTTCAAATGCATTTATGCAGCTAACAGCAGGACTGGTAAAGAAATGTGGAGTTGAATGTTTCCTGGGAAGAGACACCCCAATTTGCCCTGCTTGGCTCTGATTCTGAACACACAAAACCTTGTTCAGACCACAGCATGAAGGAATCTGAGCTGACTGAGGGATGTTCTCAGGGAGGGGAAAGCAAAGCTAGAGAAGAGCTCACCATGGGCTGCTGTAGCATCTCCCAGGGTTTACATGGATTTATAAACAAGGTTGTATTATTCTCATTTTACAGATGGGCTGGGACACAAGGAAAGGGTAAATCTTCAGTCTAGGGTGACACCAAGCCTGCTGCAGAGCAGGGACAGGAGCTCCTGCTCACTTTCTCCTGGTGCTGGGCTCCCGTTACACCCTCGTGCAACGCCGCCGGGGGGGATTTCTCCTTGAGCTTTTCTAGACAACTCAACCTCACCAACGTCACAGAGATTTCCCCTGACCTTGGAATCTCTCAGAGGTTGGCTAAACACAAGAAACAACCCCTACTTACGCATTCTCTTCATCAAAATTGGCTCGTTTTGAGCCGATCTTGTAGAAAGAAGGCAGCTGAGGAGGCCCCGATTTGGCGAAGGCGGCGGAAGAGCCGGCTGTTCCGAAAGCACTGTGAGACTGCTGGGAGAGCTTGGGCTCCTCCTTCTTGCCAGGAGTTATGGCAAAGCCACCAAAACCAAAGCCTCTCTTGGTGCCAGGTCCACCTTTATTCCAATTCATGATGTCCCCACAGTGGAGCTGGGAAAAAGCACAAATGGTCAGTTAATGCCCCTTCTGCTTCAGGCAGCTGTTGGATGAGAAGTTGGATTCTTTCAGTTGTGATAAAGGGACTTGGGGAATGTGACTGGAAAGATTTGGATCTGTTTCCCTCCCCCCTCAAAAAAAAAAATATTTGGATTTGTCCTTCTGAATGCATCCTCTCTGAAAAAGAATAAAACAAAGGGGTTGTCTCCCCAAACAGTCCAGCAGGGACTGCTTGGCCATGTTTAAGATGGTGCCTGTCTTGTTTGTTTTGCAAAGACAAACCCACCCAAGGGCAGAACTTTGGACATCGGGAGGAACCAGAGCTGAGAATTCAACTCAGTGCATATTTTGCATGTCCACACAGTCCCATTCCCCAGGGTTTCAAGGCTCTGTCAACACCACACCCCTGCAAATCCACACATCCCTGGAGAAGCTGCCCAAAGCAGCACACTGCTCTGCCAGGAGACCAGGCATGTCTCTGGCCCCAAAAAAATCAACTCCCTCTTCCCATGAGAGCATCTTTAAACAGATAGATGTCCTCCAACCTACATTTTTCAAACCAGATTGCAAATATTCCACAGAACAAGCCAGCCCAGAACTTGCTTTCCTAAATTAGATAAAGGGACAAGTGATACACTAAGATTTACACTCCCCATTCCAAGTCATTTCATCGTTTCATCTGCACGGTCAAGGAAATCATAGCTCTAAGGCAGCCACAGCCAGTAAGACACCCACTGCTTTCAACTGCAGCATAATTAGCTGGCCCAAAGGCTCCAAGTCTTATTAAACAAATCCTCACATTCAGTGGGAATCCTCCAGTGAGACCAGAATTTGCTGGCAAGAGAAATAACTTCAAAATAATCAGAGAATATTTTCCTGCTGCTGCTCCCTGTGCACAATATTTACCAGCCTGGCTCTTGCTCAATAAATGTCTAGACCAGAGCTCACTGAGAGAGGGAAAACTCTGCTGTCCAGTTCTCCATGGCTGCCTCCAGTGTCCTGTTGTCCCACAGGCACTGTGGCAGCTTTCACACCTGCAGATGTGTGGCTGATAAGAGATCAAAACGTTCAACACACAGAGGAGGGGTGGCACTTGGCACGGCTGCTGCCAGCAGCACTGCTATCAAATCTGATTTTAAGAATCCTTCACAATTGACCTTTTTCCCCTCCTCCCAGCACCTCAGAAAATAACAAGAATCATTCCTCTGTCTCCCAGCTGCGGGTCTGTCTGCCCAGAGCCCACCAGGGAGTGCAGAGGGAGAAGGTTCCTGCAGGACAGCGAGGAAAGGCAGCGAGACCCCCCCAAACAACTGCGAGGCTTCGCTGCCCTGCAGCCGCCGTTCCGAGGGAGGCAACGCGAAGGCTCCAACCCTTTCCACGGATCGCCTGGACCCGAGGGAAACGCGGCCCTAGATCTGAGCTGCTCCTGGCTTCTGGCGGTCACTGAGCAGAGAAGGGACCCCGCGACCACCGCACAGCGGGGATGGAGACGGGAACCCGGCGCCGCGGAAAGCCCCTTGCTCCGAGCCGGGCGCTCAGAGGGAACCGCAGTTCGCCCTCGGTGCGACGAACCCTCCCGGCACTGGGGGCCTTATGGGGGCCCCTCACGGCCCTTCCCGCCCGCGGGGCCCCGGCACGGGGGCGGGTCCTTTGTGCGGGCCAGGCCGAGGCTGCCCGCCCGGCACTAGGCCGCACTCCCGACAGCCCCCGCCCAAGGTTGGGGGGGTGGGCGCCGAGGTCCGGCAGGGAAGGAGGAGCCGCTGCCCCGCTCCGGCCCGCCCCGCTCAGCCCGACCCCGCAGCCCTTCACTCACCCCTCGGACCCCGCAGCCGCCGCCTCCCCGCTTACCGGGGCGGGGGGGGGGGTGGGGGGGTGGAGACGCGACGTAGCCACGCACCGCCGTCGCCACGCACCGTTGTACGTGCGTGACGTGCTGAGGTCACGGCGCTGCGCGGGACATGCGCGTGAGCGGCGGGTGAAGCCGCGGGAGGAGTGCGGTGGAAGCGGGCAAAGCGCGCGAGCCTCCCGCACCGCTCTCCCCGCCAGCCCCGCACCCGCGCAGGTGGCGCCGAGGCCCCTGTTGTGGTTGCGGGTTCGCTGCTCGCCCGCGTCCGTTCGCACACGCACCCTTCCTTCCCTCCCTCCCTCCTTCCCTCCCTCCCCGCATGCAGCCCGCCGCGGGCAGCCCGCAGTGCGCATGTGCCCCGCTACGCAAATCACGCAGCCTGCGGCGCTTGCGGGAGCCGGGCGGAGGGCGAGGGACGGGCCTGAGCGGCGGCGGCACCGCGTGACTCAGGTAACGCGGCCCCGGGCCGGACCCCGCCGGCTCCAGCCCCGAGCCCTGCCGGGGATGCGGTTACCTCGCTCCCGCCTCCGCAGCGGCGGTCGGGACGAGCTTCCCTGGGTTCCTACACCTCGCTACCGGCCGCTTAGTGCCCCCGGGAGGGGCGGCCTGCCTCTGAGGGCACCGTGTGCGGGGCCCGTGCGGTGCCCCAGGGGGTAGGAGGTGCTGGCAGCGGGGCAGGGTGGGCTGCGGCGCTCAGCATCCTTCGGGGGGTGAGGGAGTGGGGCGCGGGGAGCTGTGGAAACCGGGCGTGTGGCACAGGAGAGGGATACCCGTGCCCTGGGGAGGGAACTGTAGCCTTGCTAACCTTGACTGGTGCCTCTGGAAGGAGCTGGGAGTGGAGGCGAGGAGCCCGGGATCCGCTGGGTGCCGGGCACTGTCTGCCGTGGGTGGCTCCTGGGGCACGGATGGGTCCGGGCTGCTGGGGCACGGGTGGGTCCGGGCTGCTGGCACC
Source organism: Corythornis madagascariensis (assembly GCA_025802355.1). Lineage (NCBI taxonomy): Eukaryota > Metazoa > Chordata > Aves > Coraciiformes > Alcedinidae > Corythornis > Corythornis madagascariensis. Next base: position 23,522 of record JAOYMX010005439.1, read on the forward strand.
CGGCACCTCGCCCCTCCCTCTCTCCCTGCCTCCGGTGTGAGGCCCGAGGGCTGGATCAGCTCCCCTTGCTAGTGGAAGTGGGTGGCATGCGGATGGCAGAGGGTCTGTCGCAGCTTATCCTGCTCCGGGGAGTCGTTTAGTGACTTAGTTCCCGGTCTCCTCTGTAACGGACGAGGCTGTTGGGAGCTTGGGAAGGTTTTAACGTCTCTAGTTCAACCGTGGCGTTGGAATCGGCTGCAGAAGTTCGTTTTGCATAGAGCTTGATGGAGTTTGAAAGTGGATCCCCTCCAATAGTCCTGAAATTCCCCCCGTGAAACTGCCGGGGTTTGCTCGAGCAGGTAGCTCTGTTGTCCCGGGGTTTTTAACCTCAGGGTGCAAATTCTGTCACGTGTAAATGGTGCTTTCTGTTTAAACTGCCGTGAAATTGTGAACGTATCCAAACAATGTGCTGTAATTCCTGGGCTCTGCTTTGTTCTCTCTCTTAATTAACGTTCTCCTGAACACATTCTCAGGTTTCTCTCTGCCAAAGGTGTTCATTTGAGCTGTCCTTGTCAGCAGTGGGTTCCCTGTGGGTGGCACTCGAGGAGTGCTGGGCTAATTTAGAAATGAATCGTTTCTGTTGAAGTTTTTAAGAGAACACTCTCATTAATATTCCAGTTCCCACTCAGATCTGCTCGTGGGAGGGAGGAAAATGAGTCTTGCTGCCAAGTGGGATGCAGCCAGTCCTGTGTGGCTGGTGGTGGGATGCAAGGGGAGGGGTATTCCTGCTTTTTCAGGCCCTGGAGATGGTCCCCACAGTCTGAGTGGGAGACTGGGACTGTTTGGAGATGAGTAGAAGAGACCTAGGAAGCTGAGGGTAAAAATCAAGGTGAACTGGTGTGAACTTGCTGCTGCCTCAGCTGCTGCCAGCAAGAGACTCAGAGCTCACCTTGACTTATTTCTTCCTGGAAGTGTTCACTTGCTTTACACAGGGGATGGCAAGATCAGGCAGGGATTTATTTCTCTCTCTGATCTGACCCTTGACAGAGTGGATGTTGTTCATGGAAGCTGGGTGTTCTTACACTTGGAAGTGTAAGAGAACTGATAATTCTGGAGCAGGCTGCCCAGGGGGGTTGTGGAGTCTCCTGCTCTGGAGACATTCCAGCCCCCCCTGGATCTGTTCCTGGGTGACTTGGTCTGGGTGCCCCTGCTCTGGCAGGGGGGTTGGACTGGATGATCTTCCAGGTCCCTTCCAACCCCTGACACTCTGTGATTGTGTGAAAACCACCTCCTGGGTATTGATTAAGCAGGGCTGCAAATCCACCACTGCCTATCATTTCTTTGCACTAAGCCTAACCTTCAGCATAATGAGCTGTAATTTACTGAAACACAGCAAAACCAGACAATTCCAGGAGTCTCCATCTCTAGCATCACAGACACAGGCAGGCACTTTTGCCTGCTTGGATACTTTTGTAGAACTCATAATTAAAATGGTTTAACTTTTTTATTATTATTATTATTTTTACCTTCTCGGTTCATTTAGGATTTGAATCAAAGCCAAGCTTTAATAATTAGCTTTTGGACATGAGTGATGGTGATGACCTTTCAGGTGACATCAAGTAAGGTTATGGATTGCCTCTAAGGTAATCCAAATGCCCAGGCAGATGAACCTTATAATGTGTGAAACAACTACTGACAGAGGCTACACCACATTAACCACAGACTGGGAAGACATGAGAATATTTCAACTATTAGAAGCCACTTCTGCAGTGTTTCTTTCTCCCTCGTGCTTACCTGCAAGAGGAGATGAGCACAAGCCTCTTGGTGTTCAGGAATAGCTACAGGGGAGTCCAAGAGCTCTGTGGGGATCAGTGGTGGGGGCAGAGCCAGCAGAGCTCACCCAGGGCAGAGCTGCTGATGGCCAGGGAGCTGTACAGCCAACAGGGGGAAAGCTCTTGTGTCCAACCAGCCAAGCAGCCTGAGCTCACCACTGACCTAGAGACCTCCCCAGGTCTCACCCAAACCAACTCTCCTGCCAGTAACCAGCTGCTCCAGCCCATCCTGTGGTTCCTTCTGTACACAGCTTAAGGAACCAAAAAGCCCAAACAACAGCAACAAACTTCTTTCCTTTGGTTTGTGTGATTCTTGGCTGTTTTGAGGATGTGCTGCTGCCTTTCCCAGTCTCATTCATCTCACTCTGCTGGAGAAAATATGATGCAGCTCCTCTAAATTTAAACACACTTGTGACATGTTTTTTCCCCATCCAATCTGAAGTATAAAATGGACAGCTCAGCAAGAATGAGTGCAGGATCCTGCACCTGGGTCAGGACAATCTTTGTTATCAATCCAGGCTGGGGGATGAGGTGATAGAAGAAGTTCTTTACTAGGGGGGCAGTGGCCACTGGCACAGGGTGCCCTGAGGTAGTGGAGACCCCATCCCTGGGGACATTCACAGGCAGGCTTGAGGATGCTTTGAGCAGCCTGCTCTAGCTGCAGCTGTCCCTGCTGACTGCAGGGGGGTTGGACAAGGTGACCTTTAAAGGTCTCTTCCAACCCAAACCATTCCAAGATGAAGCAACCAACACCTTCCACAGTGAGCCTGCAGGTCAGCAGCCAAGTGTGACAGCCAAACACAGTCCAGCCAGATGAAGTCAGGCTCCTTAACTGTGGCTCAAGGAGCAAGGCTGCAGCAAACCCAGCCAAAAGGCAGCTCTTAGAACACCACTATATTTAGTGGAGCTATCAGCTACATTCCTCCTGCTCCACTTGAGCTGCATGTCATGGCTGCTCTGTCTGCTTCTTGTCCTGCAGCCCCAGCACAGCACTCCACTGTCACCAGAGTGCCCTCGGGGCAGGACAGTGCCACTGCTGCTGCTGCTGCTTTATCACCAGGGCTCTCACAGCCAACACAGCCCCACAAGACAGCTCACATGGCTCAGCAGCTGAGAAATATGCCCTTAAATAAGAGCTCTGCCAGAAGAACTTCAACATCCCCCACCTCTTATCTGTGCAGTGTAAGGACTAGTGCTCTACCATCTCCCCAGTGACCTGGGAAGACAGGCCCAGGATGGTTCAGTTCAGCTTCTGACCTCAGACCAGCACCAGTTTGGCAAATGGCAGGGCCAGAGCAGAGCACGAGCAGCTGTACACAGGGTTCACACAGCTCACTGGCACACCAGCTTACCCCAGTCAGCCCAGTCACAAGCTGGGGCCACACTGAAGCAAGAGATCCATCAGCAGGCCAGCTCTGACCCTGCTGCTGGGGCTTGGGACTGGCAGAAGGATGGGGAGCACTGGTAGGATGAGAGATTGAAATTCCCAACCCTTCTTAGATCCTGCCTTAAGTCAATGCCAAGCAAGTCTCTATCAGGCAGGTGACTGAAACTTGGCAGCTACAAAGGCCCAGTAACTTCACTCAAAGTGCTTGTACACATGGGCTTATTCAGTGCTGACTTTTCCAGTGCAAAAGACACCAAGTGCCATTTGATGAGTGTCAGATGCAGATGTATTTGCTCAAGAGCATTACAAGCAGCAAAGCATCTTTGCAGGCTTTCAGTCCTTCCATTTCATCTCTATTTTAATTCTATCAAATGCATAAAGCTTTAAAAACCACTTAGATAAATGTATAACCTAGCAGTTTAATTATCTGCAAAGAGGATTCCATTGTTTCAGCATCTTAGTAGTGTGTTTGTTTTGGGTTTGTTTTACACACTGACTGTTCTCTACATTTAAACCACCACCACACACCAACATTCCAGGAATTTTCTCAAGGGCTCTGCTGACCTTCCCTGCCTCTCCAAAACTGCATGTGCCATCACAGCAATCAAAACCAAAGCTAAATTGTATTTTTTTTTCTCCTTCTTGGACAGTGTGATGCATTACAGTATAAAATGTTAACCTTGGCTTGATAAAATGTGCTGCAACGTGGATTTGCTGTTCACTTGGCACAAATGTGCTCTTTTTCAGGGGTTCTGTCTGCAAAGAGGAGAATAATCTGCACAGCTACTCAGCTGGTCTCTCCTTCTTCCCCATCAATTCTGCACGCTCACAGAATCAGTCACAAATCTCTGAATATTTCTGGGCATGCTGCTTTAATCCTAACAAAGTGACCAACAAAATGACACTGGTTCCTAAAACCCAGCTGAACAGACACTGCTCTAAAATCACCCAAACCTGCAAGCAGCACAGACAAGGTGAAGACTTCAGAGTGCCTGGGTTTTGCCAGGTAAGTCAGCACTGACTCACTGACTGACCCTGTGCTAAGATTCTGTTCAACAGCTCTGCATCATGAAGTTGAAACGATTTGAATTCACTGAGTGCTGACATCTCAGTTCTTCCAGATACTGGATCAGGATTTGGACCCATGTCTTGAGAGAGAAACCAGAGAAATGAGGAAGAAAAGACTTCCTTTGTGTGACAGAGACTTGCTGTGTGGCCAGCCTTCTGGGGCTTGTTATAGTCATGCTGTGGGTCACAACCTGCAGTCTGAATACCTGAGAATGAACTATTTCACTCAAGGTAGCTCAGAGCTCTGCAGACACCACGGACACACTCCACATTCCTCTGACCTCAACAGGGTGCTGAGCAAGCCACTGTGTTCTGAACATCAGCAAAAAGCAGCTCAAACGTTTTGGCAGCTTGAAAGGTCTGTTCCTGCACACCTCCGTACCTGCACACCTTCACACCTGCACACCTCCATACCTGCACACCTTCACACCTGCACAACACCTGCACACCTCCACACCTGCACACCTCCATACCTGCACACCTTCACACCTGCACACCTCCACACCTGCACAACACCTGCACACCTCCACACCTGCACACCACCTGCACACCTCCATACCTGCACGACACCTGCACACCTCCACACCTGCACAACACCTGCACACCTCCACACCTGCACACCACCTGCACACCTTCACACCTGCCCACCACCTGCACACCTTCACACCTACCCACCAACACCTCCACACCCCCCACACCCCCACACCTTC
>JAOYMX010005440.1:0-18539 GCA_025802355.1 Corythornis madagascariensis
GAAGCTGTTCCATTTTAGAAGGAATTTTAGTGATGCATCTACCATAGAAAAGAAGTCTTCAGAATTCTGTTTTAGTTCTTTGTCAGATTAAAATTTTCTGATGGCCTTAAACATACCTGTATATATGTTTGTGCAGTTCTTTAACAACATTTACAACAGATTGGTCCATGGCTTATGTAAACACTTGAAAAATAAATCTATTTAAATGTTTTATGTCCTTTTAAGCAAATATTTCATGCCTCCACCTCATGGAATTCTCTTTTTACACTTCAGTTGCACTGGTGTTTTCAGCTCAGTGACTGGGTTTAACTGGCTTCACCTCAAAAAACACTGTTCTGCAGCCTTTTAGGATGATTAATTCCATAGTTTTAGCATTTATTTTTTTTCTGCTAGATTTTAAATATTCCAAAATACATCCAATGATATTAAACAATTTTTTTTTCCTATGGTGTTACCTGGTTTAAATATTTAATTGTTCTAATGTTCAAGTTCACAACCTTTTTTTCTTCAGTATGAAAAGCTAAGAATAAATTGATCTATGCAAATAGCTTGGCTCAACTTTGGTATTGAAAGGTCAGGGTCACAAGTTTGAGGTTTTTAGGGATAATTTTGCTGATAAATTGAGAATAACTGATGTTTTGGAAAACATCCAAGAATTTAAACCAAGTCAGACTGAGAAAACTTTAAAACTTGTAATTCCACAGTTGTGCAACTTGGGATCTTTGGGGAGAAGATTTACAAACTGGTTTTACTCGGAGCAGAGCTGAGATGTGGGAAGCTCCTTGGTTTGAGGAGCAATTTTCCTAGCATTTCTTGGGCTTCATCATGCATTGTCAGATATTAATGTGTCCTCAAGATCTGTTCTTTCTCTAGGTGCTCTGTCTGCTTTCTGCATCTTGTTTCCATGGGAATGCTGTGAATCCAACTCCCCTTTTTCCCCCCATCCTGGACACGGAGCTCGTGGCTCATGTGGAGCTGGAGAGGATGGAAATGGAGCATCCTTCTAAAGTCAGGTGCTGGTGTTTGCAGCTGGGTTTATTTAGAACAAAGGATTTAAAAAGACAATCAGCTTTATTATTTCAGTTTTATTTTATCCCTTTTTATATCCAGTTACACAAAACTTCAGCCTAAATGCAGAGAGATGTGGAAGTTTCTGACCCCTGGGCTGGCTCTGTTGGTTTTGATCACAGGAGTTGGGGTTATTCCCAGGTTCCAGCTGCTTTGGGGAGCTTTGAGGTGCAGATATGTGGGTAATTCAAAATATAGCTTCCAAAACACCTCTATTTTTCCCAGTTGAAAACCCCTTGTTCTTTGAGCAGCTCTTTTCTATTGATCCCTTCTAAGCTGAGGCCTGGGTGCTGCTGCTGGCACCTTCTCCAGGGCAAACACCCTCCCCAGCAGCACCAGCTCCAGGGAAACACCTTCCCCAGCAGCACCAGCTCCAGGGAAACACCGTCCCCAGCAGCACCAGCTCAAACACCGTCCCCAGCAGCACCAGCCCCACCAGCAGCTCCGGTTCCATGAGGCTCCCTCCACCCACCCTAGGCCAGGAGCAGTTTAGCACGGCTAATCTCTACTTTAACCAATGCACCGCCCAGGTTCTGAGCGTTGCGTGCGTTTTCACAGCTCCACTGTGGTTTTCCCACGTGGAAAAGTAGCTTAAATTCCACTTGAAAATAATTATATATATATATATGTTTATGTGTCTCTGCTGCGCAGGCGAACGGCAGGGGCAGCGCCGGGGTCCTTCCTCTGTGCGCGGCGCAGCCGCCCTGCCCAGCGTGACTCCCACGTGGTGCGCGGCGGGAGCCGCCGGGTCGGGGGCTGCTGCCTGAGGGGGCGGCCGGGATCGGGATTGGGATTGGGAGAGATTGAGACCGGGACGGGCTATCCGAGCGACCCGCAGCCATGCAGCGCAGGAAAATAGACAACCGCATTCGGGTGCTGATTGAGAACGGGGTGGCGGAGCGGCAGCGGACCCTCTTCGTGGTGGTCGGTGACCGCGGCAAGGACCAGGTAACCCTCTCCCGGGGGGTGCTGACGGGGGAACCGGGCCTGGAAGAGCGGCTGGCCTGGGAACACCCCATGCCGGCTTTTCCCGCTGTGGAGCCGGCGTTCCAACCGGCCCAGGGCACGGCAGGCCCGCTGGGAGGGAGGAACACGGGGGTCAGAAGGGATTTGAGGGACCTTGTCCTTCAGCTTCTCTTGGAGCAGCTCATGAACATGAAATAAAAGCGCCTTCAGGCAATTCGGATTATTTTTATCTCTTTTTTTTTATTTACCTGGCCAAATAATATGTAGTTTTCTGGCCGTAGGAGCTTTTTTTCCTCCCTCAGTTGTGTTGTGAGATGTTTCTGGTTTGCATCTGTGCCCTGTCATGGTGCAGATGTCATCACACCAGAGCTTGGTAACCTTGTATGGGATGAAAGAAGCAGGGATTTCTGCTCAGAGGCTCTAGATCTGGGGGTTTTAGTGAGAAGGGAGAAGGGCAGCACCACAAAACTGATGGTTTAAGGCAATTCACTTAGTCTGCTTCCCTGGAGGAGCAAAACAAGGTAGAGAAAAAACCAACAACTTGGAAGGCAGTGAGTTGATCTGGTGGAATTCAAATTCTTCAGGTTGGAAAAGCCCCTTGGCATCATCCAGTCCAACCATTAACTCTCCAAAGCTCACCCCTAAACCATGTCCCTCAGAACCCCACCAAGGTGTCATGAATTTAATGCTGCAGTGAGTTCCAGCAGAGCATGGTTCAGTGTGTCCCCTGGATTCCAGAGCAGTGAGGGTGCTGATGGAAGTGCAGTGAGGTGAAATGAAGCCCAGGAGGAGTTTGTTCTTCACTGTTGGGTGTGTTTGTGTCTTGGCAGGTGGTTATCCTTCATCACATGCTGTCTAAAGCAACTGTGAAGGCCAGACCCTCTGTCCTGTGGTGCTACAAGAAGGAGCTGGGATTCAGCAGGTGAGATTCCTCTTGGAGCCTGTGCTCACTGCTCTGTGTGACTGTGACATGTCTGCTCAGTGTAGCTTGAGTGGTTTGGTTGTGAGGAGAAATGAGGTTCATTCTTGGAGGAGCTGGAGGAAATTTGGTCTCCCAGAAGTAATGTTTGGTTTCCATGCTACAGCTGATACCTGCACTAGGTGATTTTGGTGTCAGTCTGTAGCTCTGATGCTAACTCTGGTGTCCTCAGCCAGTGTCTCCCTCACCTCTTTAACCTCAGAAGGCCAACTTCAGCTTTTGAGCCTTTTTTCCAGCCCCTTCAGCATCCTCACAGCCTCCCTTGGACTCTCTCCAGCATTTCCCTGCCCCATTTGAACTGGGGAGCCCAGCACTGGCCACAACACTCCAGCTGTGGTCCCACCAGTGCAGAGCAGAACCTCCCTGGAGCTGCTGCCCACACTCTTCACACCCCCAGGATCCCATTGACCCTCCTCTGACTTCCAATTGCACAGGCCTGAAAGCACTTCATTTTCAGAAAGCTCTGTCATTTTGCTCTCCAGCCACAGGAAGAAGAGGATGAGGCAGCTGCAGAAGAAGATTAAAAGTGGAACTTTGAACATCAGGGATGATGATCCCTTTGAGCTGTTCATTGCAGCCACAAACATCCGCTACTGCTACTACAACGAGACCCATAAGATCCTTGGCAACACTTTTGGCATGTGTGTGCTTCAGGTGAGGGCCTGAAGTGCTGCAGGAAGGAGATTTCTGGCTTCTCTCCCTTCTCTCATGATGCTGATGGTCTTCTGTGTCTGTTGTGAGGGTGAGGGAACTTGCTGGTGGCATTGCAAGGAGCTGTTGGTTAATGTGAATGGAAAGTGTGGGTGAAATGGGAATAATTCATGGTTTGGGCTTTCTGTGCCTTGCAGCAGCTGCTGTTTGTGCTGAGGAACTCTCAGCAGCTTTGAAGTTTCATTTTTTCCCCTAGGATTTTGAAGCCTTGACTCCAAACCTGCTAGCTAGGACAGTTGAAACAGTAGAAGGAGGTGGAATTGTGGTGATTCTCCTGAGAACTATGAACTCTCTGAAGCAGCTCTACACAATGAGCATGGTATGTTCAGCCTCAGCTGTCAGTGTGGTCATGCTGAGCTTTGCTTTTGTTCTGGGCTTCCCAACTGCTGTATTTGTTTTGAAACAAGCTATTTATACTGAGTATAATATCTAGAGGAAGGATTGTTTCCATGAGTAGCAATGTTAGTAGGTGAATTAAAATGACAGGCTCTTTTTTCTTAGCATCCCCAAGGTGTTTGGAATGTTCTGTACCTGCCAGACCTTGAGGTCAGGCAAGAATAAGCACAACTGCTGTGAAAAGAATTGGTGGCAAAATCCCATCCCTAACAATCCCTGGGAAAAAGTGGATCTATCACAACAGATTTGATTCCCCCTGTGGGATGCAGCTTTGATGGAAAGGGAAACTAATCCATGAGAGTGGAAAAGAAGGATTATCCATGAGAAACAACCTTGAGAATAATCCCTGTGGCTGCTCTTCCTTCTCCAAACTGATTTTTCTTCTCCTCCCAGGACGTGCATTCTCGATACAGAACAGAGGCTCACCAGGATGTGGTGGGAAGGTTTAATGAGAGGTAAGTTAAGAGGGTAAAAAATCTAGACTCTGTGCCCAAAAAAGCACCTGGAACAGCATCTGGAACTTTCATAGGAGGAAAGCATCCCATTGGTTCCCATTGGAGCTGCTTCAGTGAATTGTGGAAATGGGTGGAGTTTGGTTTTGGAGGAATTAGATGTTTGGAGGGATTGTCTGGGTGCTGTTTTGGGTAGATAACCCTGATTTTCTGCTAAGAGGTGCAGTGCTCAGCTGTCAGCAGCTGTAAATCCAACACGTGGGTTAGAAGAGTTGAAAGGAATGACCAAAACATGATGGTGTTGCTGGTTTTTTTTACTGAGTTGCCTCTGTTTGACTGCTCAGGTTCATTCTGTCTCTGGCCTCCTGCAAGAACTGCATTGTGATTGATGATCAGCTGAATATCTTGCCCATCTCCAGTCACATTGCCAACATCACACCAGTTCCACCACAGTCACAGGTCAGTGTTAACTGGTTTTCCATGGGAGAAATTGGTTTGAGCTGAGCATGGTGTGTTAAGAAGTTAAAAAGGAGGATGCTCTTTCACCCTGATCCTGTCAACTCATAGTCTTGGGGAGAGGAAGGAGAATGTTCTTCAGGAATTAAACCTGCTTTGGGTGAAGAATGGGAAGCTGTCATTTCTCCTTCATTTTCTCTTTGATATCTATCTCTGCCTGATAAGAGCTATCAGGAGACATCACAGATGGGGTTGAAATGCCTTTTCCTAATCCTTTTGTGGGAAATCCTGTGCTTCCAGGAAGACAGACTCCAGCCACAGGACTTGGAGCTGAGAGAACTGAAGGAGAGCTTGCAGGACACCCAGCCTGTGGGGGTGTTGGTGGATGGCTGTAAAACCCTGGATCAGGTGAGTGTGGTGGTTGAAGATGAGATGCTCTGTGCTTGACAGATCACTTGTGTTTGTGTCTCAGCTTGCATGTCATCAGATCTGAGGGTGAACAGTGATGGGATTGGTTTTAGAGCTCAAGGATCAATGATTTTCTTCATGAAGCTGAGAAGAAATGGGAGGATAAGAAGAGTGATCTGGAGAAATCCACATAGGAAAAGATTGAGTTCTCAGGGTGTGAAATAAGCAGGAAACTCAAACTGAACTCCACTTCTGAGAGCACTGAGCCTCCTCCCATCTTGCTGAGTGGCCTCTGTGGTCAGTGGCATGGGGGCAGGAATGGAGAGTTGCTGACAAAGGTTCTTAGTCTGTGTTTTCACCTGGAATCATTTGGAGAACTCAGTTGGCCAAGATTTTCACTTCTTGCACATACCTCTCTGGGCTTTAATGTTCATCTCTTCATCTTCCCTACTCCAGGAAAGAAGCCAGGTCTAGTGGTAACTGAGCAATGCCAAAAGCAATTCAAACACAACTGATTTCTTTTTTTTTTTATTTTTTTTTCTGATCATCAGGCTAAAGCAGTCCTGAAATTTATTGAAGCCATTTCTGAGAAGACTCTGAGGAGCACTGTGGCATTAACAGCAGCCAGGGGCCGTGGAAAATCTGCTGCTTTGGGACTGGCTATTGCTGGAGCTGTAGCTTTTGGGTGAGTGATCCCCCCCACTTAATCTCCCAGACTTTTTTTACAACCAGGAGTTAAAAAATAATAAATTGAAATGACAGAATCTGAATGTGTTTGTCATTTCCACTCCTACATCCCTCCTTTTTCTTCTTGTGTCTTCTGTTTGCTGCATATACTGATATTCATGTTCTTATGTTTTATAGTAATAAGAAAACCTTTGAAAAATCAAAATAATCACACATAAATTGAGATAAACTGTCTAAAGGAATCCACTGACTTTTGGTTATTAGGGAAAATCAACCCCTCATAGGAAGAAAACATTCTGCTTAGGCTGTGTGTCTAAAATTTGTTAGAAAAAGACTTAACCTCTTGTTTTATTTTCCTGTGCAGTTACTCCAATATCTTTGTCACATCTCCCAGTCCTGACAACCTTCACACCCTGTTTGAGTTCATCTTTAAGGGCTTTGATGCACTGCAGTATCAGGTATGGAGAGCAGGCTGCTTTCCAGTACTTCCCAGTACTTGCCCAGTGTTCCCATCTGGGAGGGGGGTTTGCATCTCATCTCTGATTCTATATATTAGCTACCAGCCTCTTTACTCATGGCCTGCAGGAATAAATCCTAGGACAGTTGTTTCCTTCTCTGTTTCTGAGTTGGATAAAGAAGTTTCCTTGTCAGGTAGTTTTTAATGTTAAGTAGTTTCTGAATTCTCAAGTCTCTGAAGATTTGTTCCCAAGAGTTTTTAACTGCAACATGAAATAACAGTGCACTTATAGTCAGCTTATTGGGATTATAATGATATTTTGTATGATATTTGGTTAGATCTTGGCTTGTTCATTCTGTTTAACAGTATTTTCTTCCAGGAACATCTGGACTATGAGATTGTCCAGTCTTTAAACCCAGAGTTTAACAAGGCTGTTGTCAGAGTCAATGTGTTCAAGGAGCACAGACAGACCATTCAGGTAACTGGCTGCTTTTGCACTCCTGCTTTTCCCCTTTTTGTTCCTAACTCTTGGATTTACTGATGCTGTAGCTGTTTTGATCTTAAGCATGTTCATTTTATGTGATGTGTAACTGTCCTGATTGTTTTTCCTTTAAGTCAGACCCTTTTATTCTGCTGAGTGACTTGCACAAAATATTTCTTTCTGTGAATAACTGGTAGATGACAAAACTCCCTTGATAATTGCTTGTGGGTTTCTTTGTCAAACCAAAGCAAAGGAAGCTGAAAGACACACCAAAGGAAGAGCACAGGGATTAGATTCCCTTTGTTTTCCATGATCTCTGCAGATGAATTTGTGTGGAAATGTGCCAAATGAGATGTGTGACCTGGTCCTTGGTAGGGTGGCATGAGCTGACTGTTTTCATGTCTCTGGCTTGATGCTCTGAAGAACAGAGACAACAAACAGCTTCTCAGAGCCCTGCCTTTGCCAGCTCTGACATTTCCAGACAAGCTGTTGGTGATGATGGTGTCCTCTCAATCCCTCCTTGCAGTACATACACCCTGCTGATTCTGTGAAACTGGGTCAAGCTGAACTGGTTGTGATTGATGAAGCTGCTGCCATTCCTCTGCCCCTGGTGAAAAACCTTCTGGGCCCTTACCTTGTTTTCATGGCTTCCACCATCAATGGGTAAGGCTTGAGCAGCAACTTTCTGCCTGGCAAAGCAGCTGTGCAGGTGCCAGTGGGCTGCTGCTTGCCTGCAGTACTGCTCTTAGCACACACTGCTGCATCAGGCTGTGACCATTCCTGAGCTGGAACTGCTCCTGTAACTAACCAAGAGTCAGTACTTCAGCTTGGTGCTTTCCTTTGGTTCCACTGGGGATCATGAAGTGTTTGACTTGCACCTCTTCTGCTGCAAGAAGCAAATGTCTAAAGAGGATTCTGTCTTGGGAGAGGGGAGGGTGACATTCCAACGTGGTGAGGAAGGCATGGCTGAGCGTGCAAGAATATCAAAAAGCAGCCATTCCCACAGATGGTTGGGACTCTCCTAGGACTCTGGACAACCCATAGCTCTGGGTGGTGCCTGGTTCTGTGCTGGAGCTTCCCCAGGGCTCAGGGTTGCTGGCTGCTTGGTGGTTTCAGGTGTTTGTCTCCTGCTTTTCAGGTACGAGGGCACCGGGCGCTCGCTGTCCCTGAAGCTCATCCAGCAGCTCCGTCAGCAGAGTGCACAAACCCAGCTGAGCATGACAGCAGAGAACAAAGCTACAGCTACAGCTAAACTTGCCTCAGGTACTCCAGTGTGTCCTGGCTGCAGTGTAGCCCTGGGGGTATCCTGTGTCCATGTGCTTTGCAGCTCTAGGAGGATGGCAGCCCAAAGCTCTCCTCTTTTTGCCTCGTGAATCTCAGTTAAAGGGATAAAAGCTGTTTGGGTTGTGATTTCCTCACCTCCTGGGAGCCTTTCAGAAGGTACTGATGCTGTTGGGTTCTTTGCCAGCTGGAATTTCCACTGCTAGGTGTTCTCTGTTTGCAGCTCGGACACTGCATGAAGTCTCCCTGCACGAGTCCATCAGATATGCCCCTGGTGACCCAGTTGAAAAGTGGCTCAACGACCTGCTGTGCTTGGACTGTCTCAGCATCACCAGAATCATCTCTGGCTGCCCACTGCCAGAGACTTGTGACCTGTATCCTTCTGCAGCTGTTGTGCTCTGATCCAAACACATCACCTTCAGGAGGCTTTTTTTTTTTTTGCAGCTGAGTTCTCCAGCTGACATGATAACCCCAGCCCATCATCTTTTGGCAAAAGTCTTTTTAAGACCACACTTCTGGAGCTGAGCTCTGCCTTGGGAGACCAGTTGTGTGTGTTACCACGACTCCAGTTTTAATCCAGAGACCATCCTAAGGCCTGGATGAATGGAAATCCTTGCTGGGGTCAGAAAAGGTTTAGCTTTACAATTGAAGGATGTGAAAGCCACAGACACTCCCCAAAGTCATGCTTGTAGATTGAGCTGTAGAGTTAAGAGCAGGATCCAGCTGCTGAACTGGATTTGACTCCTAAACCAACAAGGGGTTTTCTCCTTCCAAGAGGTTGTTTCCTTAACCCCTGTGTTCAGATATTATGTAAACAGGGACACACTGTTTTGTTACCACCGAGCCTCAGAGGTTTTTCTGCAGAGACTGATGGCTCTCTATGTGGCTTCACACTACAAGGTAAAGCTTCTGCTGCTCCTGTCACAACTTCAGCTTGGGATTTTGTGGAGGGAAGGGGTGTTTGTTAGCCCAGTCCAAATGAAATCACCTCATTGAGGTTTTCTGAACAGCTTCAGTTGCTTCCTGTGTTAAGCAGATCCATGTTCTCCCTTCTGTCTTGGTCTTTTAAATACCACATTTACTCTGGAATATTTTTGTCTGGAGAAATTCTGGAGACTAAATTCTAGATGAGCCTGCCAGCTTGTCAGGGTAGTGTCAGTGATGAGCCTCTTGCATTTCTCTTTAGTGTATTGTTGTGGGCTCAGATGACAGTTGAATTTTCAGTTGTACTGTGGAAAGGGTAATTCTTCATCTCATGGTGTCAACACTGGGGGTGACTAATGAATAATGAGTGATAAAGAACAAGTACTAAACTACTGACTACCAAACTTCAGAAAAAAAACTGCATCAGGCTTGATAAATTAAGAGCTAAGTAGCTATATAAAAATGGAAGGTATAATTCCATGCATACTAGAGTATGAGAAGTTTCACTTGAGCAAAGCAGATGCAGAGTGGTAGCACAAGAGCTGTGAATGCCCTGTGACCTTCATCCATCAAGGTCCAACTTTTTTACTAGCCCTGAATTCAGAAAATTGAGGATTGTTTAGAAATCTAACACTACACTGAACTTTGAAGCTCTTCTCATGGAATAATTCTTCACCTTTTGGATATGTCTTGACCCTCCAGAACTCCCCCAATGATCTCCAGATGTTATCTGATGCCCCTGCCCATCACCTCTTTTGCCTTTTGCCACCTGTTCCACCCACCCAGAATTCTTTACCAGAAGTCCTTGCTGTGGTTCAGGTAAGAGCAGCATTTCTCTGGGAACCCTTCTGAACTCCTGCTTCAGGAGGTGACTTTGTCCTCCTGTGTCACCTTCCTTCAAGGAGAGTTGGTTTACTGGATCCCTCTGCTTATCCCATGTCTCTAACATCCCATTTCTTTGCAAGAGAACTAGAAAAATACAAAGTCCTCAGCTGTACATTCTTAGAGTGTACAAATATTCCAGCCCTTGACTGTTGGGTATCAGGCTACACATCCTCCCAGCCTTAAGAACACAGATTATTAATTGTGTTGGATGCAGCTAATTCAATCTACTGCTTCTTAAAAGAAAAAAACTCATTTACATGAAAATTACATTTAAACAGAATTTCTGATGGGAGAAGCTTTTCTTTTTGCTGTTAATGCACTATGGAAACTGCACGGAGCACTTTCTATAGAGGCTTTAATCTGCTCAGGCTTTAATCTGCTTTAATCTGTTGCACTGTGGTGTGATGCTGCTGCATCAGCTGTACCTGCTGTGCATGTGGAGACAGGGCTTGCAGGGGCAGAGCTGGTTCTTGTTGGCTTGTCATGGTGCTGAGCAGGGATCATGGGAAGTGTCAGTCCAGATCAAGACTGTTGTGGCCAGTTGTGGGCTCCCCAGTTCAAATGGGACAGGGAAATACTGGAGAGAGTCCAAGGGAGGCTGTGAGGATGATGAAGGGGCTGGAACATCTCTGCAGAGGAAAGGCTGAGAGCCCTGGGGGTGTTCATCTGGAGAGGAGAAGCCTGAGAGGGGATCTGATCCATGGGGACAAATCTCTGCAGGGTGGGTGTCCAGCAGAAGGGGACAGTCCTGTGACTTGTGACAGGACAAGAGGTGATGGGCACAAGGGAAAACAGCAAGTTCCACCTCAACGTGAGGAAAAAAATCTGCCCTGTGAGGGTGGCAGAGCCTGGCCCAGGCTGCCCAGAGAGGCTGTGGAGTCTCCTACTGTGGAGACTTTCCATCCCCTCCTGGCTCTGTCCCTGTGTGGGCTGCCCTGAGTGCCCCTGTTCTGGCAGGGGGTTGGACTCAACCTCCAGAGCTTCCTCCAACCCCCTCATTCTCTGGTTCCATGAACTGTGTTTTAGTCACAGTTGTTTTGAGCAGTTGTCTCATTTGTCTTTCATCTGGGATTTATGGTGGAGGTACATCCAAGATCATCAAGTTGATAATCCAGCAAGAAGCTGGTTGCTTTGACCTCATGCTGAAGTTGATCATACTGAATGGTCAGATTTTTCTCTTCATCCCACCTGTAGATGTTGCTTCTTCTCATTTCCTCTATGCCCAGGTTTTCTGTAGCAGCTCAATGCTTTGTCATGTTACATTATTTGCTTTCCAAATCACCTCTTTTTTGCATAACAGGTTCTAAAACAAGTGAAAGAAACCACCCAACCCAATTATTTCAGTTGAATAAACCAAGTATGTAAAAAATACCTTCAAATACTGAAAATCTGTTTCTTTTCACTATTTGCCAGCAAGATTCTGTTAATATTAGTATATTCACAAGATTAATTTGTATGCATTTCCTTCTCCCAACCCCTTACACAGGGGTTAAAATTACCTTTTTTCCCCCCCAGTCAAATGCAGGTTTTTTTCATAAACACATGAAGCACAATGAGGGATTTATTCCTCATGGAAAAGCACAACACACACCAGTGAATGGTGGTGTTCCCAGAAAGAACACCACAAAGAGTGAAAAATACTGCTCCTGGAAGCAGGAATCATGAGATGAGAAATAATGACAATTACTGCATCAAAGCTCTTCAGCATCATATTGGGTGCTTTTTTTGCTTAGATGGAACAGACTGCTGCTCCATTTACATGCTAAAGCACAGGTAATTAATAAGTAGTTCTCTTATCCAGGGACTGCAAAAGGATGGTTTTCATGTTACACCTAAAAAAACCTGGTTAATTGAGGGTGGGATGAGTTTTACTAAATGAATTTAACAGTTCTTTGTCATAACACAGCAGCTTTGTGCCAGCACTGCCTGTTGTGTTCCAGCTCTGCTGCCATCACTGCCAGGGCTCTGGACCCTTCCTCAGCCTCCTGGGCACAGCTGAATTATCTGTGGCTTCCCTTCCCTGAGGAAATGAGAGCTCCTGGCTGCCAAAAATTCCCTCAAAATGAACTTTCCCACAAACCAACTGGACTGAAAAGTCAATCCTGACTTCAAATATCCCTTATTGCTTCATGTGCTGGTGATTTCAGCTGATTTAACTGCCACATCTACTCAGAATTATTCTAAATAATATAGTGATTAACTTCTATTTATTCTGGATTGGGGAATGGGGGTTTTTTTTAGTAGATTCCATCAGACTAAACCAAATTTTCTCTTCTTTCTCATCACAGATCTATTCATCATCCATTCCCTGCCTGACCTCACTGGATGTTGTGAGGCTTGGAATGCCACTGAGAAGCCCATGGTAAGAACAGGGGTGGAGGGTCCAGCTTCAGTTGGAAAGCAGGTCACTGGTGGGGCACAGAAAATCAATACCCAGCTCCCAGATGCAGGAGACAAGGTTTAGGTTAGAAAAAGAAACAAACCCAAATACTTATCTGAAATAAAAGAAATAAAGATCAAATAATTATCTATTAATTACTGATTATTATCAAATAGCAACATCTAGAGACATGCAGAGGAGTTAACAGTGTCTTTTCTTTGCCTCTGAGGTTTGCTTTAGAGAGTAGAACTGTATCTCCTGCAACACCAAGCCAGAGCTGCAGGCCTGTTTGGAAACAGGAGCCTGGGAGGATATAAGGACTGAAAGTTCAGTACATGGTTTTATCTGAAAAAAAATAAATTACAAGGGATTTTTTTTATGACAACATTAAACATTGACGTGTTAGCAGCAAGATCAATAAAAATCTCCAGAGATATTTGAGTTCAAAGGAGGTTAAGTGGTGTCTGGTGGCATGTTGAGTCAAAACTAGCATAATTCCAATCCAATGCAGCAAAAAAAAAAATGGATTAAATGCCACTAAATGATAAATTCAGTGATGGGAAATCATTATAAAATGTGCTGCTGTTTCTCCTGATGTCACACAGTTGCTCTGGCCCTTGCATGAAATGATTGTTTACAGAAATCTTCAGCTTCCAGAAGTAAATAACCAGGCTGTGACAACTACTTTGCTCCAGAAGCTCTATGCAAAGTGGATCAAACATTCATTTTCATGTGCAGAGTCCTGACAGAAGGGAGCAGGTTGGTCATACATACCAAAGAAGGATTCTCAGCCCTGCTTAGGGCTTTTTATTTGCCTGAATTAGCTCATTTGAATGGGCCCAGCTGAACCACTGCAGCCTGTTCCAGGCTTCTCCTCCCTCTAATTTACTTTATCACTCATCTTTTGGTATTTGTAAATGATAGCCAGTCACTCTGTAATGATTTCCTTGCTGGTAAGGAAAATACTGGGCAGTGTTATGACCAGTGCTGCAGCTCCAACCAAAAGATCTGCCTAAACATCCATTTTCTGTTCAGTTTATGGGGTTTATTTGCTCCTGTCACCACTTTCCTGTGTCACACCAGTTTAAATGAAAGCATCACAAGGCTCTGAGTCAAATTTAGACTTTAGATAAGTGACTTCTGGAGAACATCTAGAGTGGTTCTCATCCACCACCTGTAATCACCTCAAAAAGAAAAAAGCTCCTTATACCTTTTTGTTTCAAAAAGCTGTTGTCTGTAAGTGTGGAGATGAAATGGATCCTGAAAGGATCTTCAATCCAGTGCTGAAAGTTATCATAAGAATCAGTAGTTGGAGGGCAAAGATGCTGTCAGAGAGCAGCAGGGACTAACTGCTCCCTGGGGGAGGCCAAATTTGACTGCAGATGGAATGAGTAACATGGAGCTTGTGATGTGTCCAGTACCAACTGTTCCTCTTGATTCCTATGAATCCATGAATGGAAGAGTCCAAATTCACAGTGTTGTTCTCTGGGTCAGGTAACCCCAGTTCTTTCATCCTTTCCATATGAGTGAAGTTGATTCAACCTCTGAATATTCTCATTTTTTCCTTTGATGCTGTCTCTGATTGGTCCTCAAACCAGGATATATTATTCCAGCTGAGTCCTTCATGGTGATATTGTGATAGTTACATGATGTGTCTCACACCTAGAAATCACACTTGATTTTTTCTGCAGCTAAATCACTGTACACTCCAGTTCAGCCAGTAATTCCTTATCACCTCCAGAGCTTTTTCTGCAGAAATATGGATATTATCCTTTAGAATGGAGTTGCTTATTGCTGCCTAAGTGAACTTGTCCACACTGTTCCATCTTTTTCTTGACCATTTCACAGTTTGATTCCAAATAGGGCTTTATTTTTCATAGCTTTCATGTTTGCTTACTCAGCTCCTTTCTTTCCCAACCACTTGTTCCATGAATACAAGTAGAGCATCTCTGACTCCATTTAGAAAGACCTGGTGTACAGCTTCATTTTCAAGAGGCCACATCAACTTGTTGCTTTCATTCTGTTTCCCAGCTGAAAAGCCTCTTATTACAAGCTTCCAAATGGCAAAGTCTCTCCCAGTGGGAAAACAGAACACAGTGCTGATGTGTAAATCCCTGGGCACTGCCTCTTTGCAGTCTGCCTTCTGGGGACTTGTTTTACTGCCCTGCTTATCTCAGGCTTTATCATATCATTTACACTTCTTAACCTAATGTCTGTTTTTTCCAGCACAGCACAGTCAGAAGGGAGCAGGAAAGACTTCAAACCTCTTAAACAAAATAATCTTGCATGGAAAAGAAAAGTGGGCTTAGCAAGCATGACTAAAAGAGCTGGAAGCTGCTGGAAACAGCAGCCTTTGAAACCTCTGCACTTAATCACAGCTCCAGGTTTTACCCAGCTCCTGGTTCTCTTTTCCTTTGTGGAGCAGTCCCTGAGAGCCTTGACATGACAACAGCCTCTCCCTGTTGGCACAAGGTCTTTTGCAGTCAAGAAATGCAGTTCAAGGGCTCTTCAAGTCCAGATTCCTCAAGTCCACTGGGCACTTCTATTCCCCAGCACCCCAGTGATGGATGGGCTCCAAATGCCTCTGAAGAGCAGGGGGGATGTTCACCAGGCAGCAATTCCAAGTCATGGACACACAGGGCAAGACAATTGCAGCCAAGGAAATAAGAAATTTGGGAACAGCTTTCCATGAGGCTGCAGCAGCACACCTCATTTTTATGAGGACCAGCAGCAGATTTATGGATTTCAAAAGAAATAATTTAGATTCAGTGACATTAGTAACTAAGACATTGCAATAATAACATTACTCCGAGAGCTGCAACGACAGAGCAATTATCTAATTAGAAAGTCAAATTAATTACCTCGTGTTTGAATTACTTAATAGCCAAGAAATTGTCATCAGGGTGAAGGCTGGAAAATGGTATGAAAAATTCTCAGGGAGTGCAATTTGCTGGTTGAGAGAAAGTTTTCCTTGTGAACATGGAAGCAGACTCAGCTCCTCACGGGCCCAACACTGACTTTTTGTGGCATCACCACATCCATGTCAGACTCTGATGGGGACAGGAGACCTTGAGAGACCTGGAGAGCTGAAGGCAAGAGCCCAGACCTGTGTTGGCAGCAGTAAGTAGGATGTGTGAAGCTGGAAACTGGGGGGGAAAAAAAAACCCCAAACAACACTGAATTCAAATTATTTTGGGACTAGTTTGATCCAGAACTCAAGATCTTGCAAAACTCTCATTATCTGGTGGAATGTGGCTCATGCCATGAGAGATCTGTTGTTTCAGTGGCAACAAAGAGATTCTGCATCCAAATCTAGATCTACAAAGTGTGTGGTTTGGAATAAATATTGGGAACACAACACCCAACAATTTGTGTGACCCAGGATTTTTGTGTAGGATTGTTGCTGGAGCAAATTTCCCTGTTGCTTTAGACTACTTGGAAAGCAGTGAGATGTTGAAGCTGATGGTGATGATGGAGGTAGGAACTGAAGGGCAGACAAACAAGAAGACACAACCTTCAAACAAACAGAGCAGACAACAAAATACCCCCAACAACCCCAAAACATGCAAATTAACCCGTGTCTGTGTTTGTTTTATGCAAGACAGCTTGCAATTAACATTTGAAAAGGTATGTAAATAATTCTTCATGCAAATATTCTCCTGGACATGGGCTCAGGATCTATTAATTATTCAAAACCAATGCATTTTGTCATTGCTGTCTGGGGTTGTTCTTTGCTTTAATCTCTCCTTAGGTCTTGGAGCTGCCAGACTTCCATAACTGGGTCACCTAGTTCTTCCTCAACTTTGCTTTCTGCTGGGAAATTAAAAATTTGCCTTTTCTGTGCCATTCAAAACTTCTATGGAGAGCTACTCTAGAAAGTAAGAGGTTCTGAAATACTGGGAAAAACAATTAGGAGTCAATATTTGTGGATAACATTTTTCAGAGATCACTGGTGAGTCAAAGATGAACCTTTTTAGTTGGCCAAAGGAGAAGAAAAATGCTCCTTGATGCCCAAGAGTGATTTAGACTCATTTTTTGTGTAGTGAAAAACACGACTCTAGTGCCTTAAAATAAATTATTATAAACTTTTATAAGAATTACAACAATAATTATAATCTTATTTTCACACTCTTTTTAACTCGCAGATACCTGAGTCACCTGAGCGATTTATGAATGAAAAGCAGGTAGGGAAGGTGGCAGAAGGGGAAATATTTGCTGCTTTTTCCACTAGAGAGCGGTCAAGAGCTGCTTAAAAAATCCAATTTTCCCTCATCCTCTGAACTCCAAAGCAGAGCTGCCCCGAGCTGCCAGCGACAGCCACTGCGATTTGAAGGAGAAACGGAGACATCAGGGCTCAGCTCTGAGTCCTTCTGGCCTTCACATGCCAGTGAGGAAGAGGATGATGAAGGAATGGTGCTGATCCTTGACTTTTTGATGTTCCATCTCTCAGCAGGTGATGTGCCCTGTGGTCTATTACACATCCCCAGTGGAGAGCAGCCCATCAGAGGATCATTAGGAGCAAGTAATCTTGGAAGTATTTGTCCCAAAAGGTGTGTCTTTGGGTGCAGTTTTATTAAGGAAGGTCTGGATTGCATTTTGTGGGGCTGAGGAACCAGTTTTATTCATTCAAGACTGAAAAAACTTTGCCAGTGTCTGGAAAATCTCATTTCTTTGGCCTTCCACGTGGGCTGGGTCCATACTGAAGGAGTTGGGGTTTGTCCCATTAGAACTGCTGGAAATCAGGGTGAGAATTGGACACAACAGTCACTGTTGTGAGTCAAAATGACAAGATGTTTGCTCCAGTCAGCTCTTCAGGGCTTGTTCATGATGATACTGAGGAATCCAAAGCTGATTTTCCTTCTCTGCTGCAATGCTCTTGGATCTTTTCTTCACTGGAAGGCAGAAGTGAGGGGTTTGTGAGCACATCTACCCAAAAAACCATCCCAGGGCAGGAAAATTCAGAGCCAAGTGACTTGCTGCTGGTTTTCTGTGGTTTCATCATCTTCATTCCACCCAGGGCTTCTCATTTCCAAGGGTCCCAAGGCCTCCCCAGAGCTGCCCTGCCAAGCACTGCTGTCTCAGCCAGTGGCTCAGCCTCCCAGTGTGTGGAAGAATATCTTGTCTAGCTGACACTTCAGGGGGAATTTGCAAAAGGCAGATTGTAATTAATTGAGTTGGAATTTGGCCAAGGCAGAGATTTTAATATGTCTTCTTTCCCAGCTCATCTTTTTGCTTTTTTTTTTTGCAGACTCAGGAGTCATGGAACACCCCTGTGTGGAGCTGATGCCTCTTGTCAAATCCATTTCAGTCCCATTCCCACCAGAAAGGGCTGGGGTTCCATTTAGCCCTTGGCCACCTGTGTGCAGGAAGATCTCTGGTGCTCTCTCCTCTGGGTCCTCCCTCCAGGATCCCTCCTCATCATCAGTTTTTGCCATAATCTCAAAGCCTTGATTTGACATCTTTGCCTGCTCCTCATTTCTCTGTCACTCTTGTGCTGTGGAATAGCTGCTGCTTTTGGAGGAACTCCTGCCTCAGCAGCAGGCAGATCTCTCATTTATTGCAGCCTCCAGACTATTCCTCTTTCCCTGCATACCTGCTTTCATGTTTGCAGCTTTTGGCTAAGCACATCATTTTGCTTTTTCCTTTTTCCTCAGCAGCAATTAAACTCCCATGGCATATATCTATTTAAAAAAAAAGTGCTTATTCTTTCCAAGACAGAAACACTCGTATCAATAGATTTTAAAACCCAAGATGACTGCAGCAATTTTGTCAATTAGCAAAGAGAATAAACTTCAGCTCATTTATCTGACAATTATGCAATGTCATTTGCATAATGTGGAATTTAGATCTTCCATTGTCACATGCTTCAACTCATTTACCATCCTAACTTCCAGTTGAAGGTGATGGAAGTGCTGCTGAATTCATAGCCCTTTGTTTCAGATCAACTTGGTTTGAAACACTTGCTGAATTTTCTGCCAGCTCCTGTAGCACCACAGTAGTTCCCAGTA